>PVKU01004760.1:16734-110329 GCA_004027475.1 Anoura caudifer
CCCTTGCCCTTCCCACCTCTTCTCATGGAGCCCAGAGGCTCTTGTTAAACCCTGAGTCAACCCTCACTCCTCTTTGTTCCAAAGCACCCTCCCTCCCCAGCATGGCTCCCACCCCAACTGGGGAAAAGCCAAAGCCCTCACAGCAGCCCACAAAACCTGTACAGTTTGACCCCCATCACCTCTGAGACCTTGCCTTACATTACTTTCTCCATGTCCCTCTCCCGCACCCCCCCCCCCCAAGGGCCTCCTGGTTCCAATCTCAGGTCTCTGCCTCAGGCCCTTTGCACGTACTCCCCCCCCCGCCCCCCACCCCCCACCTGGAATGGCCTTCCCTCAGGCAGTCACGCAACTCTCTCTTCTTTGGCCTCCTCGTAAGGGTCCTCCCTCAGGGCGGTCTTCCCCTATTTAAAATGGTCGACCCACCCCCACCCTTCAACACACTCTCAGTCTCTTTCCCGCTTTAGTGTTCTCTTCAGCATGTTCTAGCTCCTCACGTGTTGTGTATTTTATTTTTCTTATTGTCTCTTTCCCCTCCAGCTCTGCCTCTGTGCTCACACTCTGTGCCCCAGAAGCCGCTATGGTCTCTGACCCCGGGGCCCTCACATTTCCCCTCTGTCAGGAAAGCAGCCCCCACCCACTTGGCTAATTCTTCTTCACCTTTCAGTCTCTGCATAGACATCCCCCATTTCTGGAACAGTCCAGATAGTGAGCCTTCAAGGTCAGGGCCCACATCCCTCCTGTGCACCGTGTCCACAGTGTTGTCTGAGGTCTGGCATACAGTACGTGCTCAATAAATGCTCAGTGAAAGGTTCATTCACACTTGGAAGCAAAAGAGCTGGTGCCTTCTGGTCCTGAGCCCCTTTCATTTTCCACACCCTGCTCTAACTTGGAAGGCGGTGCCATTGTTGTTAATAACGAGTGCGTCCAGCGCAGCCTGTCACAGCTGGTCGCCAAGCACTTCGTGGTGTCCATGAGACTAGCAGCTCAGGGGTCACCAAGAGTGGCTCACAGCAGAGAGGGGACACGCTGAGGTCGCACAGCTTTGCCCTTCCTGGTCGAGGAGACAGAGCAGGCGTCTATGCTGGAGGTCCAGGAGATCCACGTGGTGCGAGCGGAGGCCTGAGGGTAAGTGGGGGTCCCCTCAGATGCAACAACCAAAATAGGGTGTCAGTGGCTATCCCACGGGGTCTGTAGGGTTGCTCACAATCTGGAAACCTCAGTCATTTGGGGACAACTGATAAGAGGGCAGAGGAAGCAGGGCCCAGGGTCTTAGAAAAGGAAGAGGGAAAATCTGGCATGGTTCTCCCCACACCAGCACCCTCACCCCCATCCCCAGCCTGCAGTTCTGTCCTGTGGCCTCTGATGGGCCCCATTGGAACATCTCCCCAGAACATTCCAGGCCTCTCCTGTGGTTGGAAGGATGGATGCCAGACAGATCCTTTTCTCCCAATAAACTTTGGGAGACCTGGTCCTTAGCAGGCCAGGCATACTTGGAAAATGTCCCCACTTTTCCTGCCCCAAACCTCTTTGAAATAATTTGTGGCCCATCTTACTTTTTCAGTGCCACTGGGGAATTTTCAAGATTGCTAACATTTCAAGCTTTAAAATTCAAAACCTGTTCAGTTGTGAAATTTCCAAGTACAGACAGAAATCTTCCCCTGATGCTTCACGCACTTTGCAGAGGAGACTAACATCGCTGAGCTTTCCTACTGAGTCAGGCCACACTGTCCACCAAGGCGGAAGCTGAGGGACAGCGAGGGCCCCAGACCGAGGCCCTGTACCGAGTGTCCCCAGGCACCGTGCTTGAGCAGCTCTTACACTGATCTTCCCATCGGTGGCATTTTGTTTTCCAAGAGTGGCCGCATCTCCCATTGCACAGTCTCGTCTTGTGATGCGATTCGGACACTCCTCTCTTTGAGAGGTGAGGTCCATATGTTCTCTCCCTTTGAGTCTGGGTGGGCCTGTGACAATGACAGAAGGATGCAGTGTGACTTCCAGTGCTAGGCTGCAAAGGCAATGCATCTTCCATCCGGTTCTTTTGAGATCCTCACTCTTGAAATCCAACCGGCATGCTGTGAGGAAGTCCACGTGATCTGCAGAGACCCCCCCTGGAAAGACCCATGGCCCCAGGCTCTTGAGCTGAAGGCTGAATAGGAGCCGGTTGGCAGAGGAGATGGGAAAGGGCATTCCAGGAGGAATAGCATGTGCAAAGGCTCAGAGGCAAGAGAGAACTTGGCACATTCAGCCAGCTTCAGAGGTGCGGGGTGGGTGGAACATGTAGTGGAGGTGGGTGGTGGTGGAGAGCCCGGCTACGGCCAGGTTGTGAGGCCTCCGGAGGCTGGCTGTGATGGAGGGATCAGGGAGCCATGAGGTTTATAACCAGGTGGTCACAGTGTTTTAAAATGGTCTGCATGGCTCCAGCTGGGTGGAGAATCGGCGCGAGGGGCAGCCCCTGGCTGCAGGGTGAGAGTGAGGACGTGTGCACCTTTGGGGGCCCTGACGAGAGTGGGGGCTATGGGGCTGAAGCGAGAGAGCTTTAGAGGAGGGTGAGAGGGGTGGGAGCACCCAGTGGGTTCCTCAGCCAGGGCTCAGGCTCATCACATTGTCAAAGCCAACGTGGGTGGGATCAAAGCTGGTCTCCGTGGAGGGGAGCTGGGGAGTGCTCCGCTCCATGGAGTAACTGTGCCAGCGCTCCCCTCCACAGCAGTAGCCGTGCCAGCCTCCGACCCACAGGATGGCCACCTGCAGTCCGTCTCTGACAGCAGGACAACGACTTGGGGTCAGAGCTGTGGACCGCGTAGGTGTAAACCCCCAAAGCCTGCAGTATAGGCTGTGAGACTCCGGGCTGCTAGCTATCCCTCTCCTATTACAATCAAGGTAGAACTGACAGCCACTACTGAGTGCCTCCTGCATACCAGTCTCTCACTGAATCTTGGCGGCCTTCGTGTGAGTGTGACGAGGTGCCTATTTTACAGACAGGGAAACTGAGGCTCAGAGAAATTAGATGGCTAGCCCAAAGCCACTGAGTTTGGAAGCGGAGGAATCCCGAATCTTTTAGGCTGTGGAAGCTGCCAGCTCCGGAGGGCAGATGAGCAAACACAGCTGGCGGGCGTCTGCAGATTGGAGAGGAGCTTTTGGAGGGAGGATGCGGGCTCAGAGACACTTCATCAGAACGTCAGAATGAATAGGCCTGAGTCAAAGTCCAGACAAACTAGACTCCCAAGATTTTGTGTGAAAAAATTGAGCCAGGCCCAATGGGGGCTTTCAGGCAGAGGTTGGTCCGCAGTCAGGAGGGGCTCCTGGAAGAAATGCTGCTTCTTAAGACTTGCCTCCTCCTTGCTGACTCCTTGAGGAGCTGCAGCTTTCTGGACGTTCCAAGCCTGCATTTGGTGGGGGTCTGGTCTCCAGTGATCAAATTGTCCCTGGGGAGGAGCTGGCTCAGCAAGGCACTGATGCTCACTCCATCCTTGTGTGTGTGTGGAGCGGGGGAGACAAGGGTTAGAACTGCATGGATTACATCACTCCCATGGGACAGCTCTTCCCTAGGTGTGCTCCTCTGTCCCCCGGACTTGTCCTGCTGAACTGGCTGCCTGGTAGATCTTCCGGGGGAGCTTTATAAAACCCAGGACCCAAGACTGAGGACCCAGGCCCAGAATCAACATTTTTCAAGCTTCTCAGCTGACCAGTGCTGAGTGGCCACCCAGCAAGTGGCCAGTGCTGAGAAGCAGTGTTAAGAGCGCTGCTTTGAGGCCCGACACAGGGGGTTCTGTGTGTAACCGCTTCCACGCTGGGTGACCGGAGGCTTATTTGGCAGTCTCTTTGAGCCTGTCTCCTCCTCCTCCCGCTGGGAATGACATTCCTATCACCAGGCTAAAGGAATTAAATTATACAGTTTGGCTGAATCACCTTGTACTTAGCATTCAAAAGAGAATAGCAACTAAAATAATCATGCTTGTAGCAATATCATCCATGTTGCCAAGTGAAAGGGAGCACTCTGATTAGGGGCTTCAAAGGAGCATGTTGACAGGCGCTTCTGGAGCGGAGCTCGGGTCGAAACCCACTCAGCTGAAGTCCCCTCACAGTGTGACCTGCTTTATATTGTCCTCCTTCACGGAAGGTTCTGAAATGAACACCATGATCGTTGAAGTGGGTCAATAATTCGGCATCTGTGCAGGAACACAGTGGCCCCTGCTGTGTCTGCCCAGAGGGGCCATGGCTGTGACAGCTAATGGAGGGAGAGGAGGTGGGAGAGTGGGACACTCGCC
This sequence comes from Anoura caudifer, assembly GCA_004027475.1. Lineage (NCBI taxonomy): Eukaryota > Metazoa > Chordata > Mammalia > Chiroptera > Phyllostomidae > Anoura > Anoura caudifer. The sequence goes on from PVKU01004760.1 coordinate 21,000, forward strand.
CTGTGCAAGCACATGCCTAGTGTGAGGCACATTCTGCACACTTCATGAAATACAAGTGTATCTGGTGCTTCCCACTTGAGTCACACGCATTTCCTCGTTTGATCTTTAAAAGCACCCTATGAGGTCAGCACTATCTGTCTCCATTTTCCGGGGCGGGGGTGGGGCGGGGAACTGAGGCACAGAGTAGTCAGGTAACTTGGCCAAACTCACAGCTGGAAAGTGGCAGAGGCAAGATCTGAACCCAGGCCAGCTGGCTTCATGGAGCCCGTGCTCAAATACTTCACTGTGCTGTGTCCGTTATCAGTGTGTTGCCAAACTCGCCCTTCAGGCCGGGCACTAAGAATGATTGCCAACACTCTACAGAGGCAGAAACGGAGGTTCTGGGGTCTGAAGCCCCGTGGCCACCCAGCTGGCACATGGCAGAGCTGGAATTTAATCTTGATCTGCTGGCTTCAAAACCTGTCTTTGGCCGTCTGCTTCTAAGGTGTGAGTGTTAGCTGTTCCTTAATTCACTTGTTTGTGAATTGCTTGCTTGTTTGTTCATTCATCTCTCTTTCTACTCAGAAGTTATTAAGTATCTGCTGTGTGCCTGGTCTCGTTCTGAGTGCTGGGGATGCAGAGACAAGACAGGTCCTCTGCCTACGAGGCCCTCCCAGGTTGTGAGGCAGACAAGCAAGCAACCTCCAGCGTGTGAAGAGAGACTGATTCTGTCTGCAGCAGTCCGGGAGGGCAGCCATGAGGAAGTGGTTTTCAGTTGGGTATCAAGGGGTGAATAGCAGTTTACCAGGAAAAGGGAACGAGGCAGAGAGAATGGCAAATACAAAGTCATGGCCATGTGAAAGTGTTTGCTCTTTTTGGGGACATCAAACAGTTTGGTGTCACAAAGATGGCAGAGTGCATGGGAGCCAGTGTGATGGGGAGAAAGCTGCTCAACTGTGCAGGTGAGCCATGATGGGGCCTGGACTGGGACAGTGGCCTGGCTGCAGAGGGAGGAGGGACTTAGGCTGGGTGAAAGCAGGAAGGGAGGTTGACCCCTGAACTTCCCAAAATGGGCCCCACCCAGGAGCAGAAAGGGAGATGGAGACTATGCGGAGGAATGGGGCTTACTGCAGGGATGGAGGGCGAGGGGAGCCTTGGGGGGTTGTAGGAGGAGACATGGGCCTCTGACTAGGCCCTCACTGGGAGGCCTGAACCACCTCAGAAATCCCAGCCTCAGGTGTCAAAGGCATTGAACTCTGCCTCGGGGGTGCAGGAGAGAGAAAAGGCCTTGGACTTGGAGTCCATGGTGCCAGCTACATCAGTACCTAGACAAGGGATCTTGAGCAAGTCACTTTCTTCTAAGTCTCAGTTTTCTCTTCTGTAAAATGGGGGCCCTAATATCCATATCTGCCAGCTCCACCACTGCCAGTCAATCACCTGGCCTGTCGTTTTGTCTTTTGGAGATGCGTGGCTGGTTCCTTCCTTGGCACCCTGCTTGTGCAGGGTCCTCGCTCCAGCTCCCTCCCTGATCTCCTAGTTCTCACAGTCTTACCTATCCAATCCACTGTGTGGTGCCCACCACCCCCTCCCTTTCTGGGATACATTTCTGACCCTGGCATTGCCCTGCCCAACTTCCATGGCTCCTACTGCTCCAGCATAAAACACAAGTCCTCAGTGCTCCAGGCCCTTGGCAGGCCAGCCCGCGTCTACCCTTGCTGTCGCATCGCCCACCCCTTGTGGGGCAGGAGCTTTGTGCTTCAGCCACAGAGCACACAGGCCCTTCTCCAAGGAGCCCATACTGTTGCCGTGCCTCCGGGCTGCAGCAGGAGCTGTCCCTCTGCTGAGATGCCTGTCCTCACTGCGTTGGTGGAATTCTCACGACCCAGTTTAATGTCTGTGGAGGTGAAATCTGAGGGAGGGAATGGGGGAGTCCGGAGCTCGGGGCAAGGGGAGAGTGGTGGTAGGGCATTGCCAGCACCCTTGGCCACAAGTAGGGCTCTCATCCAAGCTGGCAGCCAGACCCCAGGGCCTTAGGGGTGGGCAGCAGGCCACCAGGAGGAGGAAAAGTGACCAGGCAGAACCCACAGAACAGTTTCCCAAGCTGCCAAAAATCTGGAATGTGCAGTCCTGTCCCATCTCATCTGCGGTTGGGGAAAAATATTCAGCCGAAAACAAACTTTCATTCCTGGTTGAGGGTGAGGTCAAGGACTCTCTGACCCACATGGGAGGGCCTCGCACTGAGGGTGGAGCCTGGTCACATCCCTTCTCCAGGAGGGCCCGCCGGAACCATGCTGTGTGAGGCCTGGTCAGTAGCTCCCCCTCTCTGTGCTATTGCATCTATTGCCTCCTACTCAGGCAAGAGACAAGACTCCGCAGAGAGATCTCTGCACACTACGGACTTTTACTTCAGGTCCTGTTTGGAGGCTATTTTCAAGGTGCTAGAAACATCCCTGAGGCAAGATTTGCCTCTTCTAGAAAATTTATTCAAAGACCCCTCTCAATTGCCAAAGGCCAAAAATGGCTTTTTGCAGAAGTGGGCGCTCCTAAGAACGCAGATGTGCAATTTTCATCTCAGGAGAGACCCAGTCCAGGAATGCCTTCTCCTGTCTCTCCCCCGCCTACATACCTCCCAGGATGGAATGCTCCCTTCCTGTCCAAGAAGCCCCGAGTTCAGCTGGAACTGGCTTCCCTGTAATTCTCCCTCCTCTGCCCCCACAGGTCTTACCCTGCCCCCATGCCCCTCTGCTTCCTCAGCCTTGGAGACAAGCCTGCAGAAGCCTGGGGTCGGAAATGGGCTCTCTGCTGCTGCCCTGTTACTGGGCAAGTGGTCCCCCTCTCCTCCCCTCTTCCTGGAGGTCCTGGCGGTATCCCACTGCGGCCCAGAAAGTGGCGGGGGGAAGGCTACAGCAGCATGTAAGCGTCTTTAAGGGAGCAGCTTTGAGCCCTGCAGATGCGGGTTCCCAATCCCAGCTGTGGCTGCGTTGCTTTAGGCAGATGTCTCAAATTTCCTGAGCCTCAGTTTACTCATCTATCAGGTGGGAACCATGAAAGCATCTAGCTCACAGGCCCATTGTGAGGGTGAAATGAGATAAGTGGTGGGAGACTTATCTATGGCTCCCCTGGCGTATGGGGCTCTTCACCACCGCACCTCAGTCTCCTCCCCACCCCGACCCTTGCGCCTGCACTCAGTCCCATGGGATGGCTGCTTCCTCCCATCATGCTGTGCTCTTTCCAGCCACAATGCCTTTGTACATGCTGTTCCCTCTGCCTGCTTTGCTCTTCTCCTTCTTGGCCTGGCTACCCCCATCTCTCCTTTACAGGGCCCCACTTTGAGAGTCTTCCTTTCCTCCCTTTCAGGCAGAACAAATCTCCCTGTCCCCTGGTCACCTGAAGTCTTCACACTGGAGGTTCAAGGTAGGAAAATTGGGATCTGGTGCTTGATGGTAGTCCTGTACCCGGAGCACATGACTCTGAACAAGATGCTTTTGCTCCCTGAGCCTCATTTGGCCTCCTCTGAGAAATGGGGACAAGAACCAAGTTCTTGGTCTGTGTTCTTTCATGTCCTATGGCCCACAGAGGTGACTCTGATATGCAGGTACTGCTTTGCAGTATGTGCACTTCCTGGGAAAGAAAAGCAATTTGGGCCTAACCCTTGGGGCCCAAGCAGTGGGGTTACGTAAGTTCCAAAATTTATTTTTCCCTGTCATTATGACAGACTCGTGGAGCCCTGCATGAATGGGCCCTGGCCCCGGTCTTGCTTCTGCGCTTGTTGGGACACACACCGGAATTAACTTAATTACCATCTTGGGCTGCTGTCCAGGTGGGCCCTGCCAGGGCACCTCCCTCTGGATTTCATGAAGTCTCCTGTCAACATCACCCACTCAGTGCTGCTGCCAGAGAAGCCACAGGAGAGACCGGCGCCTGCCCCTGCCCCGTGTGACGGGTTCTGTTTACATGCTCCTTCCCACAGATTCCTCCTTAATAACCCTGGGGCCAGGAGGCTCCCTGGCAAGAAGGTGAGAGACAGGGGTCTGGGTGGAGGCACTGAGACAGCTCCCCTGGTGGCGTGGGAGTATCAGGGCAGTGCCCACACGCAAAAAGCCAGGTTTTTAAGCAATAGAAGGAAAATTCCATTGTCTCTAGGGGGGTCCAAGTTTTTGGAGGGAACTAAGTGATTCTGGAAACTGTGTTCGCTCTTTTCATCAGGAATTCACCCCGGAGCTTCTGCACACAGATGCCAGCTGAGCCCTAACCATGGTCTCAGACGGACTCCTCATCGTTGCCTGGCTGTTAACAGCCTCAAATATAAGCTGAGCCCTGATCCCGATGGTAACCTGGGCCCTACCCTGGTCACAGACTGGGCTCTGGCTGTGGTTCCAGGCTGACGCCCTAATCCCAAGGCCAGAACTTGTTCCCACACTCAGCCCTAGTTCTATTCACACTCACCTCCGATCTCAGTCACAGACTAAGTCCTGACTATATTCATAGGCCTGCTTTTTACCCTGAAACAGGCTGAGCCCTGATCTCACTTCCAGGCTGAGCCCCTATCCTGGTCATAACCTGTGTCTTGACTCCGGTCGTAGACTGAGTCCCAGTTCAGGCCATAGGCACAGGCCTGATCCTGGTCTTAGGATCTTAACCATCCACTAATCCACAAGGATGATTCATGAAATGAACTAAGCCCGGATCATGACTATGTCCTCGGTTTGTTCTCTGTCCTCTGAGCCCAAACCCTAACCCAGCTGAATCCTAGCCCGAGTCACACACTGAGATCTCAGCCCTGACTCTGGCTAAGGAAGCTCTGGTTCAGGTCAGGGATTGAGCACTAACTTGATTCCTGGATGACCCATGGTCCCCTGACCTTAAGTCCTAACTCCAACCCCAGACTGCGCCCCAATCCTGGGCCAGACCACACAAGTTCTCAAATTCCATTTTCTCAGGACTACCCCTTTCAAAGTACAAACTTGTCCCCTAGAAAGGAACCAAGGCAGCCCATTAATGCTTTTTTTTTTTTTTAAGATGGGAAGGGAGGGAGAAAGAGGGAGAAAAACATTGATTAGTTGCCTCTCGAATTCCCCCCACACCCCAGCTAGGACCTGGTCTGCAACACAGGCACGTGCCCTGACTGGAAATCAAACTGGCGACCTTTTGGTTCACAGGCGGTGCTCAACCCACTGAGCCACACCAGCCAGGGAGAGAAAGAGGTCTCTTTGAAGGAATGAATCATGGAACTAGCTTTGGGAGGCAGGAGACAGAGGGGAACGGAGGTGATTACTTCCAAATAAGAAACTGAGCTGGGCAGGTGGTTCCCCTGGAGGCATAGGAAGGTGGAAAGAGAAAATAAGTGAGGGCAGGGGAGCAGACTGCTCCTGGCTTCCCCTCTAAGGCACAGCGGCTGGGAGCCCTTTAATATGCCCTACTGAGAATCACCCATCCATGCATTGGTTCATTCACTCAGTAAACACTACGAAGCACCACCCCTGAGTCTGACCTGCATCCATTCCACCATGCATTCAATGAACATGTACAGTAGAGCCCACATTCTGTTTGGTGGGGGGAGGTGAGAGGATTCTCGGTAGGTATCCCCAATATTATAAATTACGCCCCTCTCCTCCCTTACACTACTACTCCTACTATAGGTTCCCAGGGCATTGGGGAGTGAGTCTTAGTGTCAGGGGTAAGTGGCAAGTTACCTCCCCTCTTGGAGCCTCAGTTTCCCCTTCTACTAATTGGGCATTTGTGCAGGGTGAAGATGACAGTTAAGAACATACCTAATGCCCTGATTGGCGTGGCTTAGTGAGTTGGGCATCGTCCCGCAAACTAAAAGGTCACCAGTTCGATTCCCAGTCAGGGCATGTGCTTGGGTTGCAGGCCACCTCCCCAGCTGGGGGCTTATGCAAGGCAATGGCAACACCCTAAACTTGGATGTGGTTTCAGCTGCTCTGGATGTTAATCTGTTGCACAGCAGAGTCCGGAGCAGTTACAAAACCTGGTGCAGCAAACTCTCCCCACCCTGGGTACCCACAAGCATTGTCCCGTCCCAGCACAGCTCCTCAGCCTAGAAGTCACTAGATCACACTCGCCTTGACCCAGACTCAGCAGCATGGCCTCAGGGAGTCACTACTCCCCCAGCTCCTGGCCTCAGTTTCTCTACGCCTCATGTGGGTCAGTAGAGGGAGCACAGACTGAGAGGCCCACTTCACTGTAAATCACTGTCCACCACTTACAAGCTGGGGAACCTTACAAGCTAGAGTGTCTCTCAGGCTTTGTCTTCTCCCCTGGAAAATGGGGTGAGGAAATGTTGATTTTAGGATTGTGACTGAGAAGTACAGGGGATGGTGACAGCGGGTTCAGACAGTGCGGAGTACACAGCAGGTGCAGTGTGAATTCGGATGGGTGTCATCATCCCTGGGCTTGAGCAGGGATTTTACACACTGTGGTTCATGGGGATGTCCACAAGTGGCTGGAGGCAGGGGAAGGAGGACCAAGCCAACCAGACTCAGGGCCTTGAGCTGCTTTGCAGGAATTCATTGAAGAAAGAAGACTAAAACAAAAAGACAATTTCACAAAAAAGTTAAGACCGCTGGGCTAGGGCTTAAATGTGTGATTAACAGAGGACTTACTGCATGCAGGGCTCTGGACAGGCTTTGCGGGGCGAAGCGAGTGCGCCCTCCTCTTTTGACTGCGTTCACAGCCCTTGTGTGAAGAAGCTGCGCAGACTGCGGCGCTTGCAGTCCACGGCCGCGTTCATTCCCCCACGTTTCCTCCTACAATGGAAGAACACCGGCAGGTGCCTCTTGAAAAGCTCCACTCTGCCTCACACTGTGTTAGATGCTCTACCTTCAGCCCTCCCTGGCGTGGCTTAGTAGGTTGGGTGTCATCCCACAAAGCAAAAGGTCACTGGTTTGATTCCCAGTTGGGGCACATGCCTGGGTTTCAGGTTTGGTTCCCAGTCAGGGTGCGTGTGAGAGGCAGCTGATCCATGCTTCTCTCTCACATCGATGTTTCTCACCCTCTCTTCCTCCTTCCCTTGCCCTCTCTCTAAAAATAAATAAATTAATTAAATAGATGCTCCATCTTTAACAAAATGTTTGACAAGCAAACAAGAGGGTCATCAGACAGATGGGCACTGTTACTACTTCTCTGCCAGTTCACAGGTGGGGAAACTGAGGCACAAACAGCAAAGTGACTTTCTAAAGCCATTGAAAGGTGGAGCCTGGCTTCACAGGTAGGTCTGGCAGGTTGAAAGCCATGGGCTGGCACCCAGGCCTCTCAATGCCTCCTGGTCAGAGTTAAGCTCTCTGTAGCCCCACTGCCCCACCTCATGTGTTGCTCAGAGGCATATGGGATGGGGCAGGGCTTGTTTGTTTCCAGTTTTTTCTTTTGCCTTCAGGTATTTTGTTCTGTTTTGCAGTCAATTCTAACTTGCCTTTATTAAGCCAAAAGGGGAAAAATTTGTGGCTGGTGTTTGACCCAGAAAGATGGGGTTAGCGGGCATAAATGAGGAGGAAGGGAGACTAGGTGGAGGGGTCTGTAAGGCAGGAGAACTCATGTTTACTCAGCATTTATTATGTGCCAGGCACTAGGTACCTCGTTCTCAAGTGGACATGGCTTCACTTGGCATAAAGGTCGCAGGGTTCAGCCATGTTATAGCATGTTTCAGAATTCCCTTCCTTTTTAAGGCTGAATAATATTCCATTGTATGACTATATCACATTTTGTTTATCCTTTTTTTTGGACAATGGACACATTCCAGCTATTGTGAGTAATCCTGAGATGAATGTGTGTGCACAAACACCTCTTCGAGTTTCTGCTTCAATAGTTGGATAGCCATTTACTTACTGAGTTATAGAAATCTTACTTTCAAATTAGCATCATAGTTATCAACCTTAGCTATCTGTTAACTGCTGAATGTTTCCGCCAACGTCTCAGTTACTGTCTAACCCTGTAGTTATTAGCCAAGCCTAACTTTTAGCCAAGATCTGAAAGATAAGCTTATGCCTTGGTGATCATGGGTGTTTTTTGGCAACGAACATCTTTGTTTTCAGCTAAACACCTTAGTTTTCAGTTAACACTTCGGCTATCAGCTACCATCTTCTTTTTCAGCTCACACGTCGTGGGCATTAATATCCTGGTGATTTCAGCCAGGATGAGAGCTGACTGAACTAGGAAAGGAAAGCGAGTGGCTTAGTAAGAACATGTGAAGACAGTAGAGGCAAAACCTCTGTGTTGGTGAGGGGGTCCTCAGGGTGTTTCCTCCTCATTTGAACCATATACTGGGGCGGGGGGCGGGGAGGATGAGCCCTATGTTGTTCTCTGGACGCCGTCCTCGGGCACTGAGCCCCTCCACGGGCCCAGCCATGTTTAATGACCCACGAGTAGGGAGGAAGGCGCCCAGCCCCAGCTGCCCTTCCTGGATTTGCTGGGGCCAGAAAGGCTTGTAGAACTCTGAGCAGTACAGGCCTCAATGTCTCCTTCCAGCAGAAGGGTCGCTCCAGGCCAAGCATACGCGAGGTTACAGCCCCACAGTGAAAAAATAACTCAGAGATGAGCAGAGTTGATTTATGGAGCTCCTGGGAGGTCCAGAGCAGGAGGCAGAATCGGCAAAGCTGCTGAAGAGAGTGAGGGTCTCGGGGTGCGGACACTAGCTCAGCAATGGCCGGAGTCAGGAGCCGGTAAGATAAACCCCAGGGCGCATGACATCAGGTCCCCCAACCCCGTTCGTCTCCCCATCTTCTCCGATTCCTCTGCAGCTCCCTGTGCCCTGTGATGCAATCACGCTCGACAAGTGGCCCTGTCCCCTGCCACTAAAAGCCGTGTGAGTTCACTGCTCTGTGCCTTTGTATTAGTCACACCCAAAGCCCAGAATGTCTTTTCTTCTTCTCCAACAGACCTCCTGCAGCCTTGGCTCAAATGTCCACACCTCTGCAGACATGTTCCTAGGGCCAAGTCCCCCTTTCAAAAAATGTCACATCATAAATATATTTTGATACAGGTCTTGATGAGGCTCTGTGGTTCTAGATAGGATCTGACTCAGAGCCTGGCCCCCGTTAAAGTTTTTTCAGTGAATGAACGAGTCCAGTGGGTGGTAGGTAGTGAGTTTAGGGCCACACATCTTCTCCAGGGATGGCAGAGTCTCCAGAGGCAGTGACCTTTGCCCTCATTATCTTGCTGACATACCAAGTGTCACCCAGAAACACCTGGAACCCAGTCCCCTGGACACAAAGTGCAGCTGGCTTTTCTGATGACTTTGGTCCTGCTGTTTCAGGGGTCTGGAATCTGTTCCCTGCTTAGGCTGCATTGGGTCACATCTGGGTGCCCTGCTCTAGCTTGGTGGGCACTGGGGGAATTACACCTCAGACCTTGGCATCCCCTGGTTCATGGGCAACAACAGCATCCTCTGCTGGGCCCAGGCTCTGAGGGCCCACTTCCAGCCTCACATGGCTCCCCCTCTGCTCTGTGCTCGCGCGCTTGCCATGCGACCCTGTGTGGCTCATGCGACCTCCATGGACCCACATCTGCTTCACTCACCCATCTGCATGGCCTGGCTCATGTAGGGCTTCCTGGCCTTGTCTCCCACCATTGCCCCATTGGCCTAGGACACATCCACTAGTTCTCACTCCAAGGCCTTTGCACTGGCTGTTCCTTCTGCCTGAAATGCTCTTCCCCCAGATTTTGGCCTCCCCTTCTTTGTGTCTCAGCCCAAAGGTTACCTCCTCAAAGAGACCTTTGCTGCTCAGCCCTGCCCTACTGTACCTCCACTCCCTAGGTAGGGGACATCTCTCTGCTGGGCTCAGAATGTGGGGAGCGCAGGGCACTGGACTGCAGGATTCTGGGCCCTTCCATTTGCTGTGAGCTGCTGGTTAAACCTGGTAATTATCCCACCTGCTATTATTGATGGCCCTCAAAGGATAGTTCATAAGGCTGGTTTTATGATTGGGGAAACTGGGCTCAGAGAGCAGAGTGGCTTGTCCAAAACCACACAGCACTGAGGGGAAGACTGGCTGGACACCGAATTTCTATTCCCTTCTCTGTCTGTGCCCTACCCAACTCACCCTATTTGTCTGAGATATTCTCAGCCTGAGCACTGAAGGTCCTGTATTCCAGGAACCTCAATCCTGGGAGAACAGGGACTGTTGGCCACTGTGGAGTGGAAGGAGGGCAAGGCAGATGGGGGCCCAGCCCAGCCAAGGCTGGGAGCTGGGAATGAAAAGGGTGTGAGTGGCAGACATGGCTGCTTAGGCTTGTAGTGGCCCTGCTGGGCTTGGGGAGCTAATCACCTTGGTTTCCTCACCGGGAGAGGAGAGAGGCATCCCAGGGGCCATGAAGGACAAACCCAGGACTTGGACATCGGGAACCGCTATGACATCTTGGTAGCTGCTCCTTGGAGGGAGGAGATACTGGGAGAAGAAAACTAAGCCCTGAAACTCTCTCTACTCCCAGCAACCCGCCCTGGCAGGAGGGCGATGGCGCTGACCCTCCTGCCCTGCCAGCCTCCAGGCTTTGCCAACACAGTGGATTCTTTCTTGGAGAAAAATTCAGGAACAAAACACAGAACAACACCCTGTGATTCAGCCCCTGCCTAAGGGGCTTTCTAAGGGGTGGGCAGAGAGATAAGCAAACCCCAAACAGCCGCTGCTCTGGGAGATTTTGTAATTGGAAATATTCTCCAGCCTCCCTCCAAGCCAGAGGCCAGGCAGTGCTGGGGGCCAGGTTAACCCTGGTCTGCACCTCCCCAGTGGGGGTGGCCACATGCCTGTGGTTTAGGGTGTTGGGGGCCGAATCCAGCTGGAATCTTGGCTGTGAGCACCGCAGGCCAATGCGGCTGCCCAGAGGATGCAGGGAGAAGTCCCAAGAACGGAAATGCTGACTGCTCTCCCATGGTAGCAGCTTCACGCCTGCATACTCCCCACAACCCATTTCACAGAGGAGGTCCAGAGGCAGCACACAGCCGGCTTACCCAGGGTCACCTTGTCAGTGGCAGACCACATCTGACCCCACTGAGGGACCCAGTGCTAACTCAGAGCTGCTTCCTTCCCTGCTGGTGGAATGAAGGAGGCAGCGGTAGTTAGCACTTGAACTCAGTGGGGGGATGGTAGTTAACCCTTGAACTCGGTGCTCTCCGCCACACCCCTGCTTCTCTTTTAGAGCTCCTTGTGGGGTTTCCGGAAGACAGGTTAGCGGTTGAAATAAGGTTTGCAAACCCTTACGTGAGTCTACTGGTCCTCAAAGCGGGGTTCCTGGACCACCATCAGCAGCACCTGGAACTTGTTAGAAATGCACCTTCCTGGCCCCGCCTCAGACCTACGGAATCAGACAGTCTGGGGGTAGGGGCCAGTAATCATGTGCTAATAAACCCCCAGGGGGATTTTATGGTCCATCAAGGCTGAGAACCCCTGCTCTAGTCAATCTGAGAGAGGAAATGGAGGCCCAGGAGGTCTCGCCTTGCTCAAGGCAGAGCCCTGAACCCACCCCGGGCATCTCCCAGCTCCAGGCTCCCCCACCTCTGGCCCCCCAGCAATATGTACTTCTTTCTGAAGAGAACGACCTCCTTTGCCTCGAAGTTAATTCCCCGAGGCCTCTCTCCTCCACCAGACTGGAAGCTCCTTGAAGGCAGAAATGACATCTGATTGGCTCTCTCTTCTGGAGCTGCCTGGCAGTTCTAAAGCATGTGCGTGTAAACTGCCTAATGAGTTCAACGAATTCTCCTTTACAGCCTCAATGTACTGGCCACCACGCTCTTCCTCCAGGATCTGGCAGGTTACCCTCCTTTCCTCTTGGGTGCCCACTGCTCAGGGAGGACAGTGTCGTTAGCTATGGCCCTTGGTTGACCCCAGGGCAGTCTGGCCCATGGACTCCAGTGCCGCCCAGTATTTCTCCTTGGCCAGGGTCTCTGCCCACTCCAGCAAGCCGCTTGGATAAACTCAGCGATCACGGAGCCATCACCCACTGCCCTCCCCTAGCACACACAGCCCTTCAATTGGCCTCCTCCCCTCCCCCAGCATCTCCACTGGTCTCGATGTCTCTCTGTTCTAAGAGCAACACTTCAAACAATCCTTCAGACAGGACTCTGCCCCTCGGATGCTCCTGGAGTTGTCACCTACTCCCTTAGTGACACCTGTTCATCTCTTTCCACACGCCCTTTTCCAGTGGCCAGCTAGTTCTCTAGTGTTCTCATTTCCAGAGTGGTGTTTCAACTCAGAGATAAATCTGGACTCTGGGTCAGGTGAGAAAACCTCCATGGCAGCGAAAGGATTCAGAGGTGGCTGTAGTTTGGCGTGTGTCGTTGCCCTTCTCGGGGCCCAGGAAGTGCAGGAGAGCGCAATAATCCCATCATCGCATGGGGATCGGCTGCCACGTGACATTTAAGCACCTCATTGGAACCGGTGCCAGAGAAAGGATTAGGCTGTGGGGGACCCCGCACAGGGGGCAGAGGCTAAACCGCTCCACTTTTCTTCCGCCCTCACTGCTCCCGGTCTGGACAACCGTACCAGCCTCCCCCGGGTTTCCTGCCTCCAGTTGTACCGCCCTCTCCAGTCTGCCTGTGGCACCGCTGCGGCCACAGCACTCCCCTGCTGCACTCCTGTCAGGGAACCCTGCCCTGTCCAGGACACGGCCTGAATCCTGAGCCTGGCATTTGAGGCCCTTGCCAGTCTGACCCCAACTTGACATCGCGGCCTCCACTGCACAGCCCTCTGGATCAGGGCACCATGATGCCAAGCACACCAGGCCTGTCACTTCCAGGCCTTTGCCCTGCTGTCCCCACCACCTGGGATACACATCCGCCCATCCCCTTCCCTCCTTTCAGCCATTCACTCAGCTAATAACTCATTCCACACTGACTGAGCCCTACTGTGTGGCAGGCTCTGGGAGCTCAGAGGCTGACTAGCAAAATCCTGGCTCTTGCTATCACAGGCCTCCAGTGTGGGGGAGTGAACAATGCAGGCTTCCCAGGGAAGCAAAGCCTGAGCCACACTGGGGCCTGTGTGCGGGAATGGGGAGAGGGGGGAGGGGAGCATTCCAAGCAGAGAGAGTAGCCTGTGCAAAGGCCATGCAGTGGGAGGGAGCGGGACAGCTGCCTTCACCGGTGAGACCAGAGCAGTCACTCAGGAGCCAGCCCTGCACTTGGGCTTTAAAACTCCCAGGTGCTGCCTGGAAATTCATAGTTTTATCTTTGAATGTATGTTGCTGAAGTCCGATGGGACAATGGAGCATGCTCTGGGGACTTAGACCAAGGCTGCCTTGTGGTCCTGCCTCCTGCCAGTTCTCTGTGACATTAAAGGTCCCGCCTGTGACCCTTCCCCCTTGCACCCCAGGCCCTGACTACCAAGGGCCCAGGCATGGACAGGGCCAGAGCTGAAGCCTGCAGCATCTCAGAGAAGGGCAAGGCAGTGGGCTTCCTCACTCCAAACTGGCGGCACCAGAAGGCATTTGGTAGGCTAATCCGGCAGAGGGATCAAGGTACCTAGTCCAGAGGAACACGACCTCAGCACAGAAGGTATAATACCCTTGTGGCTGCCTGTCACTGTGGGTGGGGATGGCAGGCCAGGGAAGGGGAGATGCCTGGCTCTGTCCATCACCTCCATCTGGAGCACCGCATTGGCTGGGCAGCCCGTGGGAGGGGGAACCCGGAACTGAGTGGGTGCGTGAGTGCTGAGTTGTGGGGCGAGGCCTCACTGCTGATGTGGGTCCCCCATGAGTGTCCCCACACCCAAAGGAATATGACATTAAGTAGCAAATACAAAACAACATGACAGGCTGAAAGGGAGAGACAGAGGGGGAGGGGGGACAGAGAGAGAGAGCGATCAGCAGAAGAAGGAAAAGGCTTGTATCTTAGTCCCTTTATCAATACTTTACTCCTGCCTTTTGAAAGGAGCCCTGGGCAGTGTGGCCAGAGGGACATGGATGTAGGAAAGAGACCATGACACTCCAGGCCTATGCGGGAGGGCTTAAAAAATGCTCTCCCCAGTGCAACCAGTCAGAGGAATTAATCCTGTTTTAAGGTAGAGGGGAAATAGGGCCCAAAGGGAGAAGGGCCTCTTTCCTATGGATGCTCAGAGATCCCAGTGAAGTGGCAGACTAGGTCCAAGGCATAGCATTTCCTGGGAGGTGGGCAGTCCTCAAACCCAGGGCGCTCTTTGGGTTCCAGTCGTGGTGGGGGAGTGGCAGGTAGGAGGGGGCTGGCCCGTATAATTTGGGGTCCAGAGCCTGCCAAGGCCAGGGGGCTCCCCATCCCACCCACCAGCACCCTGGCCTCAAACACCCTAACGGCCTTTCCGAGCTTGCCCATCAGATAAAGGCTGGTCTCACATCACACGGCTCTCAGCCTCAGTGCCGATGGAGCCAGTGCTCGGCCAAGGGCATGGGCGAGTTTCAAAGCAAGGACAGAAGCAGGGAGGAGGCTGGAGAGGGAAGTATGTTTTCCCTCTGACTTTTCTACCCCCACCCACCAAGCCGCTGGCTTCCTGGGCCCATGTCTTTCAGGTGAAGAGAGACGCAGGCCAGTGCCGTACAGGCAGGTGTTCAACCTCCCTTGGCTGAGGCTACTGGGCCAAACACAGGATGTCCAGTTGCATTATAATTTCAGACAAACAAGTACATTTTTACAGTGTAAATAGGTTGCAAATATGGCATGGGACACGATTATATCACAAAAGCATTTGTTATTTGTTTGAAATTCAAATTTAAGTGGGTAACCTTAATTTTTTTATTTTTATCTCACCCAAGTATATGTTTTTATTAATTTTAGAGAGAGAGGAAGGGAGAGAGAGAAAACATCAATGTGAGAGAGAAACATTGGTCAGTTGCCTCCCACATGCACCCAAACCTGGGATCAAACCCACAGCCTAGGTAGGTATTCAGATCGGAAATCAAACCCACAACCTTTTGGTGCCTGGGACAACCCTCCAACCAACCAAGCCACCCGGCCAGCGCATATCTTGTATTTTTATTTGCAAAATCTGGCAGGACACTCCAGTCAGCCTGCATGCTCCACCTCCAGTTATAACTCGCAACTATCTAAGAACGCTCACAGCTCAAGCCCAGGTGAGCATTTTCAGGAAGCTCAAGATGAGAGTGACTTAGAAATCACATTTCACCATCTGTGACATGAAGCCCAGAAAGCAGAAGGCTTTGCCTGAGGTCATACAGGCAGAGCGTGTCTGTCCTGGACTCTTGGATGGTGCTTGGCACTTTCAAACACATCTCCAGCCATCAGGGAGGTGAGTTCAGTGTTGCTGCTTCCGTGTTGCAGAGAAGGAAACTGTGGTCCCAGGAGGCAGAGGGGCTGTCTGGGCCTCACGGAAGCCTTGCCTCAGTCTAACACAGGCTTGATTAACCTGGACTCTAACTCAAGGCTTCAGCCTCCGGAACTGCCACTGCCCTCTTCCCTGGTTGGGGGGCTAAAGATGTGGGGTTCAGGAAAAATGGCTGGCTGACCTTGGCCAAGGGCTTCCTTTCCCAGAGCCTCAGTTTTGTCATTTGTAAAATGGGAACAATGACATGCCCGTTTCAGAAGGCAGTGACGAGAGTGGGGGAAACGCATGAACCCTATG
This sequence comes from Anoura caudifer, assembly GCA_004027475.1. Classification (NCBI taxonomy): domain Eukaryota; kingdom Metazoa; phylum Chordata; class Mammalia; order Chiroptera; family Phyllostomidae; genus Anoura; species Anoura caudifer. The sequence goes on from PVKU01004760.1 coordinate 36,533, forward strand.
CCTCCCGCCCGCCTGGAGTCTTAGCAGCTGGCATCCCGCTCTGTCCCTAGACCCTCTGTCCCCATGGATGCTGGTCTTTCTCCCTGGGCTGGCTCAAGAGGCCTCCCCTGAGTTCAACACTGTGAGTTTGCTTGGGACCTGAAAGGAGAGGCCACCTCCCCCCGTCCCCTCACCCCAGCCCAAAGCAGACACAGGGCCAGTGCAGAGAACCAGGGGCTCCAACAGCCCACAGAACCCACCCCATCCCTCATCTTTGCCACTACCTCTTCCATGCATTCAGCCCCTTGGTCACTCTGCCCCAGGCTTTGACCCAAGCTGCCTGCTCTGCATGTCATGCCGTTTGCCTGGTCATCACCTGACCGGAGTCTCCTTCAGGCTGGAACCCGCAGCCTCATCGCTTCCCCCAGACTGATCACATCTAGTGCCACTATAATGACTGTGGTACAACTGATGCTTCCCGGGTCCACAGTAGGGAGCAGGCACTGCTCCAAGCACAGGATGGCCAGTTAAATTAAAACTAAAATTAATTTATTAAATCACATATTTTGGATCATTGAATGTTTGCAATAGCTCTATAATGTAGACTCCACTTCATCCTCATTTCACAGAGAGGCTCACTCACCCAGCTGGTCAGCAGCAGAGTCAGGACCCGGACCACACAATGTAGCAGCTGTGGTCTGCGCACCCCCGCGTCAGGCCACGCTGCCTCTCTTGCACCACGACTCCCCCGGCCCCAGACACAAGTTTGGTGTGCCCTAATTACTCAGTGAATAGTCGTCAAGTGCATGACCAGATGTATCATATCCGATCAGGCTTTGCTCTTTCTAGGTCTGTTCCCCCTAACAAATTGTTTGCTCCTTGAGGGCGGGGATTGGATTGTATTTGTCTCAGGACCAACACAGACTGGTATACTGTAGGTGCTCGATAAATGCTTGATGACTAAACAAAAGAATGAATGAACTAGAGAAATGATTTGGGATCTAAAAAAACAACAGGGAAGACAGCCAAGAATTTTCCCTGCAAACAAGAGCACAGTGAGCAAGGCCTGAATGCCAAGTGCATTCTGATGACCTTTTGTTATGTACTCAAAACGGCTGGCAGCGCAGGGCGGCCAGGCTGACCAGGGGAAGAGGCCGGCTGCGGGGTGAGGCGGTGCCACACTTGCAGAAAGCCCTCAGAGGGAGTCCTGTCCACCAAACTTCATGTTCAGCCACTTACTTTCCGTTTTTTCAAAACAGTTTTATTGAGACATAATCACATGCCACAGAATTCATCACTCTAAAATATACGATTCAGCATTTCTCAGCATAGAGTTCTGCAGCCTCACCACAATCTAATTTTAGAGCATTTTCATCACTCCATAAAGAAACCCTGCACCCTGTCGCTACCTCTCTGACCCCAGCCCTAGACAGCCACGGATCTATGTTTCGTCTCTGGGAATTTACCGGTTCCGCATCTTTTGCATGCATGGAATCATACAATCTGTGGCCATTTGTGACTGGCTTCTTTCACTTAGCATAACGTGTTCAAGGTTGATCCATGCTGGAAAGGGTCAGTACCATACCACGCTCCTTTTCATTGCTGACCAAAGTTCCCTGGCGTGGGTGGGCTGCATTCTGTGTGTACTGTCATCGGGGGGCGGACATCGGTCTTTAAGCGCTCTTCAGCTGTTCTGACGACACTGTCATGCACACTTGGGTACAAGTTCGCTGTGCACACATTTTTGTTTCTTCTGTGCACGTGTCGAGGAGTAGAATTCCCAGATCATGTCATAACTCTGCCATTAACATTTTGCTCTCTCTTACTTTGGAGTAGGGGGAAGAGCAATCATCTTTCTTGAACAATTTAAAAATACATTCCAACACCTAAGCAATTCTATAGCTTCCGTAAAGCTCAGCTCCCACAACAGGGTCCTTGAAGAGATTGGGCACTGCGGTGAGCCACGAGCATTCCAACCCCGGCTTTGCCATCTGCAGTGTGACGGTGCTCAAGTGTGTCCCCCTGTCTGGGTGTCAGTGTCCTTGGCTATGACAGGGAGATTTCCATACACTGCTTGAAGGAATTTTGTGAGAAGTAAGTGAGGTAACAGTTGAAGACCACCTGGCACGTGGTAGGGACTCAATGCAAAGTTGCGAGTGCCATTTAATGCGGCAGACACATTTGTCTGTGCCCTGTGCCGGACGCTGCCATGTTACAGCTGGGAAGACGGGGCCTGGGAAGAACCAGGATTTTCCCAGAATCAGCGCACTGATTGCAGGTCCAGCCCCACATCTTTTTGTGAGAATGCACGCTTCTGCAGTGTGCATTCTCAGACACCATTCCCTCAGTCCAGTCCTGGTTACTTCAGGTGAAGGAGGAATCAATTGAGTCAGAACACCCCTAAGTCACACCGGAGTTTTTCACTTTGACCCCATTTCTGCAAACTGAAATGGTCAGCTGGGCCTGGGGAGGGGTATTTCCATCTCTGTGCCTCAGTTTCCTCACCTGTAAAATGGTACTTCCCTCATCGGGTGGTAGAAAAAAATAAATGAGGTAAATGTAGAATGAAGCACTTGGGTCTGGCATATGTTAAGTGTTTAGCAAACAGGAGCTGTTGCTTCCAGCTATTCAGAGGGATGCAGGGGAAGCTTGTAGGAGGGAGGAAGTAAGAAATAAAAAGAAAACTGTGAGGCAGCATCACTTACAAAAATCACAAACCCAGGTACATCCATTATCATGGCTGTGATGAGAAAGACAGACTCCGAGCTGGCAAGGATGTGGAGCAGCCGGAACTCTCCTACATCGCCGGTGGGAGTGCCAAATGGTGCAGGTGCAGGCGTTTTGGAAAGCTCTGGCAGAATCTCCCAAGGCCGAGTGAACACACACACCAGGACCCGATAATCCTGCCCGTAGCTATTTACTCAACAGAGACATGTACTATGATCATCAAAAATTTTGTTCAGGAATGCACAGCACTGTTTGTGACAGCTCCCAGCTGGAGACACCCACACGTCCAGCGAGAATGGGCACAGAGCAACTGTGGTCATTACACACAAGGGCATTCCAGACAACAAAGAGAACCGATGCAATCTACACCAACGTGGACGAACCTCGCAGATGTGCTACCGAGCAAAAGAAGCCGGACACCGAGAGGCACACAGTGCATGTCCCCATCTGTATAAAGTTCGGGGACCACTAAATCAACTCTCTGGTGTCAGAAGTCAGGAGGGTGGCCCCCTAGGAAGGACACGTTGGGGCTTATGGAACACCCATTATGTTTTTTCCTGATCTAGCGGGACACAGCATGTTCAGGCTGTGAAAATTCATTAAGTCATCCAGGTGTTGGTCTTAACCTTTTCTGCATGAAGACCTTACCCAGAACAATCTTAATGAAGAATAGAAGCATACCCATCTTGCAAGTTGCACACAAAGTAGTAGCCATTTCCCACTGGAGGGAAGAGGGCAAAGGGGAACTGAGAGGAGAAGGTAATGAAACAGCACAGGGGGTGCAATGCTCTGCACTGACCTGCCCCCCTCCCCAAAATGTTTCCTTATGATTGGTATTATTTTAGGTCAAATGGTCACCAAGCTTGAATGAGTACACAGCCTCCAAAGATGGATATTTATTTATAAACTATAGACATGCTACTGAACTAGCATATTACGTAGACTATAAAATGCGTACTCAAAATGAAATTTCTAAAAGCGTCATGAGTGTGCACAAGCACTCTGATCTTTGTTCATCCAGTAACTGCTGCTAAGGATGCCCACTGTTCTGCCTGGAGGTCACCTTCCCTAAGACAGAAGGCTGAGGGGTAGGTCCGGGTGTCGATGCTCCAGATGCCCCATCCTATGGGTTCTTCGACTGCCCCATGGGCTCTGTAGGAAGGAAGACATCAAGACAGGCACTTGTGTTTTATTTCACCAGATCCTGTTGCAAGGACTTCACAAATATTAAGTCATTTCATCCTCAACAAGGAAAGTTTCTATAGTAACTTTGTTTTAGCAGATGGAGCGCTGAGGCAGAGTGGGGTTAAGTAACTTGCCCAAAGTCACACGATTGGGAAGGAACAAAGCCCAGCTTTGGGCCAGGACAGTCTGGCTCCAGGGCCCACACCCTTCCCCACCCTCCCTCCCACTCTGTCTCCCACACTAACCCAGACAAGGCTCAGAGGGAGCAAGTGAATCTCAAACCCCAGGCTTTCACCCAGGGCCTGCCGCAAGAAATACTCTAACAACAATATAATTACCATCCCTTTTACAGATGCAGAGACTGAGGTTCAGCAAGAAGAAAGGAGCTGCCCCAAGCCCCCTGCCCCCGACCCCCCAACACTGGTAAGTGGTACAGTTGGGATTCAAGCTCACTTGCAAAGCATGTTTTTCATCATTAGCTCAGCTGCCCCAAGAAAGCTCTGTCTAGAGAAGAGCACTGGAGAGGGAGCCCTGAGGCCCTGGTTCTAGCACCGACTCTGGCATTGGCTCACTGAGGTATCTCAGGCCACTTCCCAGAGAGGTCTTGGGTCCCCTGGGCACTGTGTGAAGGGAAGGGTTGACCTTGGTCATCGCTTCTCGCCTTTCAGCCCTGATGCTTCCCAGTACATGATAGGGTCAGGCCAGAGACGAGCAGGGAGAAGCCATTTGGGATTTGGGATCCAGAAGCCTGGGTGGGGTTCCTGGAGGAGGTGGGACTTCAGTTCACCTAGGGAGGGGCCCTCACAACCACACCCTTAATGGGCTGAGTGGTCAACCCATTTTACAGGGAAGCAACAGCCTGAGGTTACAGAGTGAGCCAGTGGCAGTCTTGGATTCGAACCCAGGGCTGTCAGAGCCCATTTCTCTAACACAGTGGAAGTAAGGAGCAGAAGCCGCCCTCATGCCAGGAGCTTTGAGATGTGGAACTAAGAGATGAACACCATGATTTAGGACCCAAGGCAGACTGTGCTTGGCAAACACTGGTGCTCAATAAATGTCTAAGAGAGGGAAAAAGGTAGAAAGGGGCCCACGGCAGACTCCAGCCTGGCAGACACCAAGCTTCTCACCAGGCAGCCAGACCCAGCTGGGCCCGGGTAGGGGACAGGAGCCTGCACTGTTTTGGAGCTGCACCAGATGCACACTGCCCAGAGTGCACCTATTAGACTGATTAGAGCCATGTTTTCCGCTTTGCTGGCTGCCAGGCAGCTCCTTGCTGTGCCCACCCTGGCTTAGGAGAGGTCACTGCCTTCAAAGGGCAAGGGCAGGGCAGGACTGGGCCCTGTGGAGTCCCCAAAGGGGCTCAGCCTCTCTGGAGAAGCCAGAACCTGGATGCATCCTGCGCCAAACCCTCCTTCTGCACCCTGGCTGGTACCCACTTACCCACCTAGACTGCAAAAGCCACCAGTTGGGGCCCAGACTGGTTATGCAATGCGGACACTTCCCCTTGCAGAGCATGGAGAGCAAGGGCCACGGGTTGTCCTGGGCTCCATCCCACAGCATCCCCTCAGATGGGAGGCCTGCCACCTCTCCAGGGGCCTCGGTGGCATCCTCCAGGGCAGCAGACGAGTATGAGCTGGCTGCCTCCAAGCACGTGGAGCTGCGCCGTGCAGCTGGCACATTGCAGTGCACGCTCAGCATCGAAGCAGACCCAGAGTCCGGATTTGTACGGTGGCGAGAAAACTAGTGGATATCTGGAAGAGCGTTTGTGAGAATTAAATAGGCTCAGGCATTGAAAGCACTTAGGGCAGCGCCAGACACAGAGTAAGTGCTAGCTGTTGGTACTACTACCACTACTTTCGTTGCACATGTTGTTATCGCTCTGATTCAACCACTCTCCACCTTGCTCTGAGCCTCTCTGACCCTCAGACTTCTCTTCTGAGCAATCAGGATAACTACTCGAGCTGCCTTACAGGGCTGTCACAAGGGTTAGATGTGCTGACACCTGCGCGTGTAAAGGACCACACGATACCTTTGTATCGTGATCCTAGGGCCTGCTGTTAGAAGAGCTGGGTTTAAGTCTCCGTGGTTGTTGCTGTGTGACCCTGGGCAACTCACTTAACCTCCCTGAGTCTGGTTTCCTTGTGGCTTAGGATATATCAGTTCCCTCGGGATAAATATTGTCCCCTTACAGCCTTCTTTGGCATGTTCCCACACACAGTCCTCAGAGGTGGTCCCCAGAGGTCACTTAGACTGCAAAGGGGTCACCTGATCCACTGGAGATTTCACAGGGGGTGGGCACCCCTTGTCTTCCCCAGGACAGCCCATAGGAGTGACAGCAGCTCAAGCTCCGAGTGGAAGCTCCTCTAGTATCTACAGGAGAGCATTTTAATTAAATCCCTGTAGGGCCAGAGGGCAGATGGAATACCACCAGGCCTGTGTGAAGCCTAGGTACCCTGGCTTTTTCCTGAGTCTCAGCCCCTTGCCCTCCTCCCCACCTGCTTACCTGGCTCTAACTCACTCCCCTCCATCTGCCAGGAAGGCACTCCCCTACCCCCCACCCCACCATGACACCAGACTCCACTCAAACCTCCTGGCCTTGCATCACCCGGCAAGAGTTGCCGGCTGGTGTTCAGAGCTTTTCACATGAGGCTCTGAGAGTCGGGGTATCCATCCTGCGTCCACACTGAGACTTCCCAAGGCCACACAGCTGGATTCTGACCCAGCAGCCAGTGCTCATCACCTCTAAGTCTCTTCTGCCCTGCCAGCCATTGATCTCACCTCTAGCTTTATCCAGGGAAGAAAATTACAATACTTAACTGTCAGGGCTCACAATGGAAAAAAGATGTCAGCTGCAAACAGCCAACCCAGCCATGTCAGGACCTCTCGACTGCTGCCCTGCCCGTGGGCATTTCCTGCCATGCACCATGGGTGATTCGGCCTCTTCTCAGGGGTCCTGTCTCTCTGAAGCCGGGGCCACATTTAGTCACTGTCTGACTCCATGATGGCCCCGAGCACAGGTTCCTGCTCATGGGAGGGGCTTCACACACAACCATTCTTTCAAATGCTGCTTATGTTCCAGACCCCACACCAGGTGCTGGGGATATGGTGGTGACAGGTCTTTCCCTCAGGGAATTGACCCCGTGGTAGGAAGGTAGTCAGCAAAATGTGCACACATGTGTGAGCTGGTTGTGGATGGTGTGTGCAAAGAACGACTTCCACAAGGGCTGTGAGAGTGCCAGGTAGAGTGACTTGCTGTTTAGGTAAGTGGTCCAAGGAGGCCTTTCTGGGAAGGTGACCTGGAGGCTAAGAAGAAACCAGTCATGGAAAGATCAGAGGGAGGGGAGACCCAGGCAGACAGAACAGCGTGTGCAAACATCCTGAGTGGGGACTGAGTGGGAGCTGGATGGGTTGGAAGGGAAGCAGAGTGGACAGCAAAGGTGCAATGAAGGGCCCTTAGTCAAGAGTCCAGATTGCCTCTGAGCATGAAGGGGATCAAATGAAGGATGCCAGCAAAGGAAGTGACATCATCTAATTTCTATTTTGAAAGATTGCGTCTGACTGCTGCTGAATGGAGAACAAGTTACAGGAAGGGCTGCAGGGATGAAGGAGGCAGTGATTTTCTCCAGTAGCTTGAAATGAGTAAGATTTAGCTGCACAGCCAATGAAGGTAGCACCTCATTACCCTCATCCCTCTGAGGGGAAAGCTAAGCTTTCTGAGTAATCAGGCGGGAGGAAGAATGCTGACTCCCACCAGAGGGGCTTGACACTCTGCAGAGTACATTAGCGTAAGCCTCGGAGAGAGAGTTCAGTCAGTCACTCGCCAAAGTTCCAGTAAGTTCCAATAGCTATAAATGCAATTGCATTGAATTTTAATGAAATAAATCCACTAGGAGAGTTTGGGCTTGGCCCACAAATGTACTTGGTATAATACAGTGTTTTAAACAAATCTGAAATTATTACTGACACTCCAAAATCAGATGTTATGGCTCAAATAAAAATTTGGATTTCTGGCTTCTTTGGAACACCCCAGTTCTGGCAGCTCTGGGTCTGCATTTCCTCCCAGCCATGGTCAGGGAGCACAGCCGAGGTCCCTAATTCAGACAGTTCCAGTTTGCCGCAGCCTCCACCCGTCCTTACAGTTCCTCCAGTCCAGCCACTGGTTACTTCAATGGCCTCCAAGGCATCTGAGTTTGTGATTCCTATCTTCGTTTTCAAGCAGTTCAAAGCCCCATAACGCCAAGGTTTGGTGAGGATGTGGAATTTTCATCTTGTGCTGTGGCAAGGTAAATTACAGAATTGTCCAGGTTCACTTGGGAAACACTCCAGGAATTTCTAGCAAAGTTGTTGTAACCCAGCAATTCCTGTCCTGGGTTTACACCCTAGAGGAAATTGTACCCATTTGCACATGAGGATACGCACAAGCACCATGTGCCCTAACCTAGAAATAACACAATGTCCATCAGCAGGAGAACGATCAATTGCACTTCAGCTCCGCACTGGAATACTATGCAGGGGGGACAATGAACGAGTTACAGCTACGCGCATGAGTGAACGTTGAAGACACAATGTGAGCGGAAAAAAGCAAGTCTCAGAAGAACACAGGCAGAATAGTTCCATTTATATATCGTGGCCAAACAGACACACTAAACAATAAACTATTGAAGGAAATGGGCAGAGGTGGTACACTTAGGAGGGAAATCAAAGGAATAATCAACACAAAATTCCAGCTAGGGCTGACCTCCGAAGGAGGGAGGGAAATGGGAAGGTCTGAACCCAGTGGTTGTGCTCTATTTCTTAAGCTGGGTAGTGAAAATGTGTGAATTGCTATGTTATTATTATTTTAGGCTATTAGAAATACTATGAATTATTTAAAAAAATTTTTAAGATACACTTTGCTGAAGGCAAATGTAATCAGTATAGAATAACTTACACAAATCTTAAGTGGTCACGTGGATGCATTTTTACATTTGTATTTGCCCTCGTTGGTGTCACTTGGCAAGACATGGACCGTTGCCAGCGCCCCAGACACTTGCCCTGAACTCCTTCACAGCCGTTGCTCGTCCCCAGAGACGGCCGCTGCTCTGATTTCTCTCACCACGGGCCAGCTCTGCCTGGCCTAGAGTCTCACACAGACGGATCTGTGCAGGATGTACTCTTTGGGGTCTGGCTTCGTCCCCTCAGCATGTCCTTTTGGAGAGTCACCCACATTGTTATCAGCCACTGACGTGTTTTGATTGCTAAGTCGTGTTCCATTGTGAGGATGTTCCCCATTTCGCGTGTCCACTCCCCTGGCGATAGACATCTGGGCTGTTTCCAGCTTGGGCTAACACGAAGAGAGCTGTTGTGAACATTTTCACCCAAGTCTTGGTATAAACATATGTTTTTATTGCTCTTGGGTAAATAGCTAGAAGCAGAGTGATGGAGACACTGTGTAGGGGTATGCTTAATTTAAGGTAACTTTGGAATTCCCTTAGCTGTCCCAGCTGCTCTCCAAAGTATCTGCACATTTTTCATTTTCCTCCAGCAGAGTGTGAGATTCCAGTTTGTCCCACATCCTCATGACACTTGGTGTTGCGTGTTCTTAAAATTTTTAGCCATTCTGGCAGGTATAAAGTAGTATCTGGTTGTAATTTTGATTCTAATATTTTGTATTTCCTTGGTGTTAAGCACCATTACATGTGAGTGCTAGCCATTAGCTTACCCTCTTCTGTACGATCTGCTCGGGTCTTCTGGCTTTTTTTACGACTGGGTCGTTCATCTTCATACTGTGGATTTGCAGTTCTTTATATGTTCTGGGAATGTGTCCTTTGTCATACACACATGCAGTGAATATTTTCTCCCAGTCTTTGTCTTGCCTACTAATTTTGTTAATGGTGTCTTTTTAATGAGCAGAAAATTTGAATTTGGATGGAGTCCTATTTTTTCCATATTCTTCTTTTAAGGTTAGTACTTTTTCTGTCCTGACCAAGAAGGCATTGCCTCCCTAATGTCGCAAAGACATCTCTGTGTCCTCTTGGTTCTGCGTTTGACATTTACGCCTATGATCCATTTTAAGAGGATTTTTTTTGACACACAGAATGCTCTACACATTCAGTGTACAGAACTCGATGAGTTTGAGGGTCAGTATACACCCATGAAACAATCACAACCATCAAGGCCATAGAAACGTCCATCACCTCCCAAAGTTTCTTCCTGCCATTATTACTATTATTATTATTAATTATCATTTCCAATTGATTTTTGTGTAAATGGTGGGGTGAAGTAGCAGTTAAGACTCTTTTTTGTCTGATATCCATTTTTCCATTTGTTAAAAGCATTTTCATTTCCCCACTGATTTCACTGAACACCTTATTCTTTTAAATCATACTTTAAACTGTTACAATCCACATACATATTTAGTTCCCATTCTACAACGAGCCTCCAGCTCAGTGCCTTCTCTGTGGAGGCATTTTGCTCAGTGCTGGGGCGATCGCAGAGATTTGGCAGGCAGGGGGGCTGAGGTTTCCAGCGCACGAGGAGGGATTGGGGTTTCTCCCGTCTGGGAAGACGCAGGTGGAGGAGGAGCTGGCTGAAACCAACGGCCCCAGTGCAGGCTGGAGGAGGCCTTCCTGGGCAGCATGTTTGTGTGAACAAGAGCTAACGGTCTTCATGGGCCACAGGCTTGACCCAAACCAACAATTTGAGACAACCTGAGACCCCCGTCACCACCTCCAGGCTGCATACACAGCTACGCCCTGTTCAGAGAGAGGAAAGGGTCTTCCCCAGTATGTCTCTCAACGCCTCCTTTGTTTAGTCCTGTTTGGAGGGTCTTTGGCTCATCTGTGGGACGGGGCAGAGCAGACAGGGAAAATGTGAAGGGGCCTACAGAGCAAGGGGGAGCCTGGGGGTGCTGCCTTGTGAAGGGCAGGAGACAGGGGGCTCTGAGGCCCAAAGTGTAGAGCTGGGACCTTCCATCTGCTAGGGAGGTGCAGGGAAGCAGGCCCCGCCCCTCAGCGGGAGAGTTTTACTCTAGGCGCTGAGCGTCCAACAGGTCAGCAGGGTTCCCAAGGGAGAGGAGTTTGCCCAGAGCCTCAACAAGGCTGCTCTCCACTACGGTATAGCATTCAAAGGCTCCTCCGGGCTCACCCTCCTCCATGCCGGGCTCCTCTGACGTTAAAGAAAACCTTTGTCCTTGAGCTTTGTGGCTGCTGGACAAGGCCCTGAGATGGGAACCCAGCCCTCCCAGGCTGTTTACTGAAAGGACGCTTGGTTCCCCTTCAGGCCCTGGCACTGAGTGGGAGGGCCCAAGGAAGCTCTGTGGAATGTGCCACCAGCCCCCTGGCTCTGCCTGGAATTTCACGGGGACATTTTGCAGTCACTAAACTTAGCACTAGGGCTTGTGGCCTCTGGGTAGACACAGGCATTCCAGGGGCTAAGAATGAATCACAGGGTGAGTCTGCAGGAAAAAATTCAATGGGCTGGGCTCTGGGGACACATCTCACCCTGGGGGGTGGGGACAGGCTCCTGAGAAGCAGTCCCTGGGACTCCTGTTCCTCTTGGTCCAGCAATGTAGTACCTACCACCTACTCTTTGGGGAGGAGATCTAGTAAGACCCATTTATTCCATATATTTCACATGTGTTTATTGAAGACCTACTATGCACCAGTCACCTTTCTACCTACACCTGAAGGTGTTGTGGGGGATGTGACAGAAATAGTCTTGTCCTCTGGAGTTGGAGTCTCCTGAGGCAGACAATAGGTTCAAGCGAAGAGGGCTGGGGAAGCTGAAAGGAGGAGTCCCAACTTGGGGAAATAAGGGAGGGCTTCCCAGCGGAGGCGGCATCTAAACAGAGACCTGGAGCTAGAGGGAGAGCTCAGCTGGGGAGAGGAAGGAAAGGTGGTTCAAGCAGACAGCCAGGCTGGGCTGTGAGGACTTTGGGGAAGCAGGCACAGTTCTCTGGTGCCCAGCTCGCTGCCTCCCATGATACCATGAAGCTATTTTGACTTTTGGCTTGTTGCCCTGGAGACCGTCACACAGGAGAAAGAGACTATTCCTTGGGGTTGGACAGACTTGGTCTGGAATCCTGGCTTCCACTTCCTGACTACGTGACCCTGGGCAAGCTAGCTCATCTCTCTGAGCCTCAGTTTCCTTTTCTGTAAAATGAGGATAATAACAGGCCCTCCCTTTCCTGGGGTCTTGGTGAGTAATAATGATGTGTACGTGAATGTGTGTGTCACATTGCTTGATGCTTAGCAGGTACAGATGAAGGAGCTGTTCGGATCTGGCCTGGACTCTCTATCCCCCACGAGTCCGGGAATGTGCCGGAAGCAGGGCAAGCCATTTTCTGAAGCCCTGGCCCAGACCTGGCCCTGGAAGGTGGTAGTGCATGCCTGCCATGTACAAGGAGCCTGCTGCTGGGAAGCACTTTAAAATTGTGCAGGAAGCACCTAAACACCTGAATTGGTGCTGCTGTCCACCCACCCAGCCCCGCCCAGCTCCAGGGAAAGGCAGGGAGAGACAAAGAGAAGGTCAGTCTCTCTTCCATGGCCAACAGCTGTCATTGACAGGTCCCATGTGTTGTCCTTGGTTTCTCTCTCCTACGTAGATGTGGCCCTAGTGGCTGCCAGCCCTCAGATGGACAGGGACAGCTTTCTGCTGCCCTTCCCCTAGGTACTGGCATGTACCACTGACCCACATCTACCAACCAGTCTCATGAGCTTACGCAGGCCTAACGCAGGGGTCTCGGAGATCCTTTGCTTGTCGTGCTCCAGTAGGATCTCTGGGCTGGATCCCACCCACTGCCCAGGCTCCTCCTGGGTGGCTGGCCTCAGGAAACTCTGCCTATGACTTGTCATACATTCCCTCAGGGCCATTAAATTTTTATTTTTAGTATTTATTGAGCACCTCCTGTGTGGCCCAGACTTATATCATGAATCTTCTTACCCTCAACAACCAAGAAGGTCAGGATTATCCCCTTGGTTTACAGAGAAGGAATTGGGCACAGAGAAGTGAGACCGCTGCCCTGAGGTCACACAGTCAGAGATAGGTGGAGGGGTGGAGGGAATAGAATCCAGTCTGCTGACTTCGAAGCAAGAGAGGATGCAGAGCAGCAGGAAGCCCAGACCTGCTGTAGATGAAACTGAGCTGCAGTGTCACCGGCCAGTATGAGGCAGAGTCCAGGTCAGACCCCAAGTCTGTAAACTGGGTCCAGTGGTTATATGGAGCAAGGCTGCCCTTGAGGACAAGCAGTGGAAATGGGCCAGATCACAGACCCAGTTCAAATCCTGCCCTACTGCGATATTGTGCAGCACGCACGCAGCGAAAGAATGATAAACATGGTGGAATAAACGAAAGCTAGAGGGGGTGACTGGAGATGAGCCAATTAGTGCCCTTGGCTGGGTGACTGGAACATCTGTTCTAGTAGCTGATAGATCAAGCCACTCAGAGGCCTTCTTACTGTCATGTTCTAATGGCACTCCTTCTACTCATGTGCTGGCCGATGCTCATTGGTCCAGGGGTTGGCACCAAATGGACCAATCATAGCCTGCCCTCCTACCAGTGGTGACTGGGCCAGGCAGAAGCAATCTAAATGAGGCCCATGGGTCCCAATCCAGGAATGTTATTTTGAACCTGGGATTCAGAAGGTTGAGTTCAGATGCTGTAAATATGTTTCCATTTATGCAGCCACAGTGAAAGTGACAGCAATTGTCTCCCTTAGGATAGCTTCCACCTGCAAATCAAAACCAATCTGGCCATCAATGTCTTAATAAATAAAGTTATATTTTTCTCATATGATAAAAAGTCTAGAGGGAAGTGACCATGGGCATTGGTTTAGCCACCCAGTAGGGTCAGCTAGAATTCTGTCATTGTCTTTCCTTTTTCTCATGGCTATAAGATAGCTGCCCCTGCTCCAGCCATCATATCTGCATTCAAGGAAGGATGAAGGGGAAAAGGGTTAGGCCAGCTGCGTTGGATGCCTTTTATCAAAAAGAACAAAAAACTTTCCACAGCAGATAACTGCTTACCTCTCACTGACCAAAGCTATGTTTCATGGCTGCAGCAAAGAGAGCTGGGAAAGAGTATGTAGTTGAGCATATTGCTGAACGAAGTCAGGGCTATTTTAAATGAGAAGAGAGACTGGGTCTGCCTTGTGACAGTCCTCAAGAAGCAGAGATGAGAGATGCAGAGGTTGTAGTGGCATCCAGGTACCTGATTTTAGGTTTTGGTTCAACTGTCCCTTAGATTCTGTGATGCCTTAAACCCTACTTTCGGACTAACCTGGTTGAAATGGGTTTCCAAACTAGCCTAGGAACTTAGGGTCATGTAATCTCTTTACTATGCCAAAAGTGGTTGGACCAGTAATTTAGGCCCCAAGACCTGGCAGATTGACAGCCCCCTCTGGGGGAGGGAAATAAGATATGGTGTCCTAGCCTTAGGCCTCCTGAAGGCAAAAGAAGAGGGCTCCAGGACATGCCAGAAACAGCCACTGCCCAGCTGAGAGGAGCAAGAACTATGAGGGACTGAGGGGACTTCACTAGGAGAACCCAGGAGGCTGGGCCACATTCGGCTCTGGGAGACCATCAGTCTCAGCGCTCAGGCTAGGGTTGGCTCCATGTCTGGGATGATGGACTCTGGAATTCCGACCTGGGTTAAAGGCTTGGCTTGCATGACCTCTGTGAGCCTCAGCTTCACCACCTGTCAAATGGGGCCACTAGTCATTCTCAACTCTGTTGAGCAAAGATTAAATAAAGTCATGTAGTCTAGTGCTTGGCATGGGATATGGTAGGTGCTCAATAAGTAGTAGTTTTAATGTTAGTCTTGCCACAGCGTGGAGTCCATAGTCTGGACGTGGTGGAGTGTGTACTGGACTGGGACGGAAGCCGTCAGCGTTTCCCCTGACCACACAGGCAGTCTCTGGCCAAGGGCAGGATGATGGCTCCACAGACAGAATCTCCTTGTATTCTCTCCCCTGTGAATGGCAGGTGGCCTTCACCACCAAGATGTGCTCCCAGGACAAGCTGCCAGACTGCCTTGCGTTCCATAGGCCAAGAGAAGAGCCTCTTGATATCCCCACTCATGTCTCAAACACACCAAGCTCAAGATCAAGCCCCTGAGGTTCTCCCCACAGTAAAAGGCATTCAGTAAGAAACTTGGGGATGGCCCACAATGCTTCCTCATCCTTCATTCCATGTCCAGTCTATCACAAGTCCCATGATTTTACCCGTGAAGTGCTTTCAGATATGCATACCAGTCTCTGCTTCCACTGGCCTCCCTACACTGGTCAGGTCAGCTGCTACAACAAGCAGCCCCAGATCTCATGGCTCAACACTATAGAGCTTTGTTTCTCTCAGGAGTCCAATGCAGGGAAATAGATGGTGGGGATGCTCCATACAGCCATTCATCCACCTAGGATCCTTCCAGCTAGTCGCTCTGCCATCCCTTAGGCCTTGGAGACCTACATTGGATCCTTGGGTGAGGTGTGTTAGGGAAATAACCTGGGGATCCTCTGGGAAGTTTTTACACCTAGGCCTAGAAGTGGCTTACATCACTTCCCCCCTAACTGTAGAGGGACCTGGGAAATGTAGTTCAGCTGAGTACCCAGGAGGAAAGGGAACACATGGTCTTGTCTCTCTAGGAACATTCTTTTCTATACCCTGTTATCTCTTACCTGGTCTACTTGCATCTATGTTGCCCACCCCTCCTGCCCCCAGCCCCAGGCTCTTCACAAGGCAGTGGAAGGCATCTTTGCCAAGACTACAATCTGATCACATTGTTTATTTGCTTCAAACGCTCCAGTGACTTCCCATTGCCATTGAGATAAAGGCCAACAGATTCTTTCCTACAAGATCACGTGTGAACAGGCTGCTGCCACCCTCTCATACAGGGCCCCTCACACCCCATTTCTCCCAATGAAAAAATCCCCTGATTTTTCAGCTTGAGAAATTAAGTGATTTTCTAATTCAAGTTTTGCTAATTCAATAAAATGGTCTTTAAAAAATTGAGCTGATTATTTTTAGAATGATGTAAATATAATATGGTGACATGTTTGGGATTTTTTTAGGAACTCAAAATTCTGGGCTTTTTTTTTTTAGTTCTAAAAAAACATATCTTATTCAGGGCAGGTGGGTTCCAATCGTCTTTCCGAAGTCCTGCAGTAGCCAAGTGAGCAGAACATCTCGAGACGCTGCCGTCTAGGCCCCTTGAAACCTAAGCCTACCCATCTTCCCAGCTACAGGGGACGGTGCGAGGGTCAACCGGCTCACTGGAGGGAAAAAGAACTTCTGACCTGTAGTGTTTGCCAATTTCCATGGTGCAGAGACATCGATGGCGGTGGATTCCAAGCTACTGAGGTAATATCACTGCATGCAGAGTCGGAAAGAGATGTGAGCTGTTCGCTCTCAGGAGCCAGTAAGATCAGCCTCTGTCTCGGGCTCTGGCACGAAGACAATCCCCCAAACATGCTGTGCTTGGTCTCATAGCCAGGCTTTTCTTTATGCCATCCCCTCTGCCCGGAATATCTATTCATTCACTCAACAAATATCCATAGCATGCCTTCTGTAAATCAAGCACCAGAAATGTTCTCACTGAAGGCTGAGCTCAGCCCTTTAGCAGGTGCTAGAGAAGTTCCTTTACACTGATGCAGGAACTGAGGCCCTTTATGGCGATGCAGTAACGGAGGCTTGCTGATGTGATGTAGTTTGCCCTGGATCACAGAGCTGATGAGTGGAGAAGCTAGAATTCCAACTTTGCCTGTATGAATCCAGTCTTTCCACTTAAGCACGCTGGTCTCCTGCTACTTCTTCCCTTCTCTACCAGACAAACTCCTGTTCACCACCTCAAAGCCCTGCTCAAGTTGACAGGGGACTCAAATGTTGGAAAAATTTTAGATTCAGGTAATAGCTAATAAGCTTAGCAATCAATGTACGTAAAAAGCAATTGTTCCAGGAATTGAAGATATGACTCACCCTGACTCCAGGAGACCATAAGTGGTTTCACCTTTGTGCCCCAGGAGGACTGCAAGCAATCAAGATGGTATCTGAGCCATTGTGCTCCAGGGTGAGACGCGCCCACCGCCCAGGTCACAGATAAAGACCACCACCCAGGACACAGATGAAAGAATGCAACAGCTTTTTATCTGATTAACTTTTTCCCTGAATTCCAATCCCCTTACCTACACTTTTCTTCTCCTTTTAAAAAAGGGTCAGTTTAAAATGGAATTTAAGACCCTCTGTTAGGGTACAAACCCACTGTCTTCTCAGACCTCCAACTGTCTGAATAAAGCTCCCATAAAGATTCAATCCCTGTCTCTGCTTATTGGGTCTGGTAGGTGACAGGCAGCCCGAATATCGACTTTCCTGGTTTCAAAGTGTTTCCACCTTTCCAAGGCCCTCCCTGACCCCTGAAAGACTTACTTTGACATGAGAAATAAGTAGAGGGAGGAGGGGAATTGTTGAGGACTGAAGAGAGGGTAGAGGAAAAGAACAGAAGATAATGGAATGAGAAACCAGGGAAGAGGAAAGCAAGAAAAAAAGCAGCAAATAAGATGTAACATGGTTGTTGGAGGTGTGTTAGGTGGAACAGGAACTGAGCAATGGGTCCTCACCACCCTTGTGAAACAAGCATACCATGCCACCCCAGAGTCACAAACTCAAATTGCTACAAGGGCCTTGCAAAAGACAAAAGTGAGTAGACTGACTAGATGTATAAGACAGGACGGCGTAGTGGAGGTGGCGCCCTGTTATAATGGGGAAAGCCCTTGCCCATTCCAGCCCTCCCCACCCCAGCACACTCATCTCAGCTGGTCTGTCTGTCTATGTCCTGTGTCAGGTTGCAGGGTGACTGCAGCCAGCAGCCTGATGGGGCTAGGGGTGAGGCCCCAAGGCATCTAGGGCACAGAATTTAGAGGTGCTCACCATTCACTCTCTGATTCTAGGGGGAAATTCAGAGAAATGCAGGGTGCTTTAGGGTGCAAGTAGAATCAGAGAATCAGGAGGCAACACCTCTCATTTACACGCACACACTTGTACACACAAATACACATCTGACAGATAAGGAGACTGAGGCCCAGGCTTTGCTCTTCCCTCTGTCATAAATGTTCTTCCCCCCATTGCCTAGCTCGCTTCCTCACATTACTCAGTGTCACTCCCTCAGATGCCCTCTGTTACTGCCCTGCTCACACCAGTGCTCAGCACACGGCCCCAGCCTCAGGCAGGGAGGGAGGGAGAGCTCAGGGTGAGAGACCAGCCCTTTGCTGCTTGCCTGTGTGGCATTAGGCAGGCCACTTTAGCTGCTCTGGACCTTAGTTTCCTTGTCTATACAACAGAGATAAGACCTTTTTCAGAACACTCATCAGTGCTGGTGGCCAGATGGGAGGGGGTGTGGGGGAATGGGGGAAGAGGTGAAGGGATTAAGAAGCACAAATAGGTAGTTACAGAATAGCCATGGGGATCTAAAGCACAGTAAAGGAAATGGAGTAGTTAGAGAACTTATTATACACATGACCCAGGGACATGAACAATGGTGGGAGGATTGCCTGAGGGAGTAGGGGGTGCTGGGTGGAGGGGGACAAAGGAGGGAAAATCTGGACAACTGTTAATAGCATACTCAACAAAATATAATTAAAAAGAAAAAAATGCTCATCAAGATGAAACAAGATGATGCTTGCATTGCATTTAACACAGTGCTTAGCCCAGACTATGCTGGAACCATGCTGGTTAAAATAAAACACTAAGAGTGCCCTGGCTGGCATGGCTCAGTGGATTTAGAGCCAGCCTGCGAACTAAAGGGTCGCAGGTTTGATTCCCAGTCAGGGCACATGCCTGGGTTGCGGGCCAGGTCCCCAGTGGGGGAGCATGTGAGAGGCAACCCCACATTGATGTTTCTTTTCCTAAAAATAAATAAAATCTTTTAAAAAATAAAAAATTAAAAAAATAAAACACTAAGAGCCTTGGCTGGTGTGGCTCAGTGGATTGAGTTCTGGCCTGCAAACCAAAGAGCTGCCGGTTTAATTCCTTGTCAGGCAGGGCACATGACTGGGTTGTAGGCCAGGTCCTCAGCAGGGGGCGTGGGAGAGGCCATCACATATTGATATTTCTCTCCCTCCCTTCCCATCTTTAAAAATAAATAAATAAATAAATAAAATCTTCTAAAAAAATGTTTTAAAAAAATAAACACTAAGAAATAGTGGGCAGTAAAATTAGGCTGGACCGTGGTCATCTTGGGGTAGCAAGCAGAGAGCGAGTTGGCAATGGGGAGTCATTGAAGGTTCTTGAGCAGGGGGAATGGCTGGCTGGCAGGGGAGTGTCAGTAAGCTTATTCTGGCACCGAATGTGTTGTTTATCAGTGTCTGGGTGAAGACTTTGGCTCCAGCTGAGACAGGAGAAAGCTGCCAACAAAAGGGCCCATTAAACCCTGGAACAATGGCTTTTCAGCAGGCTTTGTGGAGCCAGATTCCTGCTGTCCAAACCACCCTACTTCCTGCTCCCAACCTGCTGGGAGCGGCAGGAGGCGCCTCCATCCACCGGTAATGAGCCAGAGCAAGAAATGCTAATTCATCTGTAATCCCTGGGACAGTCCCAAGCCCCACCGCCTCCCCAAAACCCTTGCCAAAGGTACCTGCACAGGTTAATAAGATTGGCTTTGAGTTCATCTAGGCAAACAAGGTCTCTAAAGGTCCCCTTTAAATGAAATATGACATTAACCCTTGGTTTGCACTTCAAGTTCAAACAAGGTTTAGACATTTAAATCTGACATTACCCCCTTGTCTGAGGTTAAGGCTTTATATCAAAGCAGAGGGCTCCCCAGCCACCCACGTACGGGCGGACAGGAGCTATCACAGTGCGGAGACTAACATGACCTAGAAGCTTAATATCCTAGAGTCTCAGTCTTATCTCACCCTTCCCCGTGAGGCAAACCATCACCTGGTGAAGATAAGGAATGTTCTCCATGTCACCGAGCTAACTTAGTGTCAGGGTTGGGAGAGCGGACTTCACCTGACGATTCTCAACTTTTAAGGCAGGCCACACGATAAAATTGATTTGTCAAAAAAACTTTGTCCAGCTAGAATGCAACAGGCACAGAGTTACTGGGGTTTGTTTTATAGCCTGTCTTTGAGCTAGCAAGATGAAAAGAGAAAAAAGACTTTCCATACCATGATACCAAGCTGATACTTCAGAATGATTATTTGTATTAATCTGGCTCATTTTAAAGTTGCAGACATCCAACTTCTTGAAAGTCACTATTTTTTAAGGGAAAATTGGTCTTGTTTTAACATTTATGGAAACAGATTGGCAAAGGATCTAGTTTCTATATGTGGGTCGTAACATCCACATAAAGTCACCATCTGGCTGCTGAATTTGCAGAAAAGCTCGCATTTTATGTCCCAGCAAGTCCCCCTCTGGGTCTTCTGGTCTACTCCCTACGCCCCCCAGGAATGCTGGCGTGGGTGCGCCAACATGTTCAGGGTGGCATATTTGCGGTAACAAAAGATTGAGAGCAGTCTAAACGCCCTTCAGACGGTTCAACAAATAATGGGGACATTCAAGCAATTCAGCGAGGTAGACGCTGAAAGAGTGATGTACAGCTCCATACGGCGATGCAGAAGCCCCCGGAGGTATCGCTGTATGAAAAAACAAGGGACAGGACAGTCACCGGCTGGGACTCTTGCTGGAGAAAAGAAATGTCCACTTGCATGAATGTGTACCTGCAGAAGATGTTTCTGGAAGGCCAGGACCAAAACAAATGGTGGTCTCTGGAAAGGGAAGAGAGAGAGTCTGGCTTTCAGTTGTGGGCTCTTTCTGCCGCTGGCAATTCCGCTTAGGGCATGCAGGTATTATCGTTCCATTAAAAAGAGTTACTTATTCAAGAGAATCGAAAATATCTGCCCATGCAAAAACTTGTACGCAAGTGTTTGCAGAAGCATTGTTTACAAACAGTGGAAACAATCTAAGTGTTCATCAACTGAAGAACAGGTTGTAAAAATGCGTGGTGTGCCGGTACATGCTCCACGTGGATGGACCTGGAACCCAGGACACTAAGTGACAGAAGCCAGACACCAAAGGCTGCATGTCGCATATGGAATGTGTGGCATAGGTAAACCCACAGAGACAGAAAGCAAATGAGCATCTGCCCGAGAGGCCAGGAAAATAGGGAGAGACTGCCAATGGAGACTGGGTCTCTTCTGGGGGTGATGAGACATCCTAAAGTTAGATGGTGCTGATGGTTACACAGCTCTGCAAATACACCAAAAATCCATGGGATTTTGTACCTTAAAAGGGTGACTTTTATAGTATATGAATTGTATCTCATTGAAGCAGTTAGTCAAAAGGGTAATTTTTATATTGATTAGTTTCATAAGTCTACTGTAAAAAAATTTGGAAAACAGGGCAGTTTAAAACAATAGCAACTTACCGTCTCATAGTTCTGAAGGCTGTAAGTCTTAGGCTGAGGGGCCAGTAGGGCCACGCTGCCTCTGGGGGCCCACGAGAAGAACCCAGCTGGCCTCTTCCCAGCTTCCAGGGCTGGCCGGCCATCCTAGGCATCCCTCGTCTTATCGCTGCATCAGTTCCGTCACCGGACATCTTCTTGGGTGTCTTCACGTCATCTTCCCTCTGTGCGTGTCTGTCTCTGTCCAAATATCCTTTTTTTACAAGGTCACAGTCATATCAGATTAGGACCCACCTCAATGACTCAAGACTGGGTGAAATCTACAGAGAACCTGTTTCCAAACCAAGTCACATTTGCAGGTATCCAGGGTTAAGACTTTAATGTATCTTTTTGGTGGACACAGTCTAAGCCATGACACTATTTCTAAATGCTTTTAGTGAAGGGGCTGTATCTGCCTGGCAGGGGAAAGCGCCTCTGCACAGAGGATGTCAGCTACAGTGTGAAACACTCAGGAAAGGGACTCAGGACTGTTCAAGGTCAGGATAACGGAGACCTTCCCTCTGGGGACCAGGGGTGGTTTCGTGAAGCAGGCATTTGAGCCAGACCTCTTGTCAGGTGATCAGAGAACCTGTTGTCTGAACCAGGGTATTTTTGAGAGTGAAAGTGGGGGGCTATTAATGATCACCCCAGGATAACAGTTATAAATCAGGACTGTGGAAGGTCAGTGAGATTCTGGTCAGTGGTCATATTGCTCTTAAAAGATGGTGAGAATTTGAATATGTAAGATTGGGAGGAGTGGCAATAAGAGTATATCAGATGGAGGGAAAAGCAGCTACAAATGCTCAGAGGTGGGAAACCACCAGGTGCATGCTGGGAAGGGCTGAACCTGAAGGAAGAGAGTTTGGGGGGCTGGGAAGAGCATCGAATGCCAGCCCAAGGAGTGAGGAGTCCTCAGCACAGTCTACTAAGACTGGCCCCTTGCGGTCAAACCAGGGGTCTCCTGGAGAGGGGGGATGCCCACTGCAGGGAGAAACGCAGGTGCTACAGACTCAAACCAGGAGACCGCCGAGCAGAGAGTCACTTTGCCCATCAGCCCAGGAGCATGAAGCCAGCTCTGGGGAGACCTGGACGGGACCAGGCCCACCACGGAAGAATGTGCTGACATGGGCCTACACCCCCGGGAAAACACGCCTGTCCTCGCTCTGTTGTTCAGCTCTGATCAGAGTCTGCTGAGTAGGGCCTGGAAGCCAAGGCAGTGGGGGGAAGGAGGGGGGAAAGTGTCAGTTTGGTTGTTAAAACCTTAGACAAATATTTTTTAATTTTTCTGGAAACCTGCCCACTTTGGTGTTTAATAAGACTGTATATTTGGTGTGGGTTTTTGTGCTTTTGTTGTTATTGGAAAGGGATGTGTTGAAGATCTCAACTTTTGAATCATGTAAAAGCTGGTTTTTAGTTACTTAGTCCCTTGGAAAGATATTAATCATCATTTGTTTTTTCTCATAAAAATTAAAGGAAAGTTTATGTTTGTGGAGGAGGAGTGGAGGAAGGATTTTAAGGTGAAATGCTGAGATCGCTGTACCAGGAGCAGCAATCTGGGGTCAGCCTCTGCAGTCTGCTGGGGCCGGGCTCCCCCAGGGCCAGGAGCCAGCTCCTCTGCCCGCCTTCTGGAGCGGCTCGTCTCCTCCCTGCTAATCCCCCTGGCCCTGAGGTCCCTCCTCTCAGCTCCTTCTCTGGTTTCTTCTCTACTCTCCAACTTTTGGTGCAGCCTGGGACTCACTCTTTGGCCCTTTTCTCTTCTCTGCCTGTATGCACTCCTGGTGGCCTCGTCAGTCACATTTCAATCACCCTGAATGTGCATCTCTCGTCCTGGTCCCCCTACCCACCTCCAGACTCCAGACCCATGTGTCCAGCTGCCTCCTGGACATCCCCTCCCGTTGTCTAATGGACACCTCAAACGTTGCTTGGCTCTGATTACCCTAAGGATTCCCTGCCCTCGAACCTACTCATCTCTGAGTTTCTCAGGTGAAAATTTTGGAATTGCCTTTGACCCCTCTATTTCCTTCCTGGACCACAGCTAATTCATATCCAGAACATGACCACTTCCCAGCTCTTCCATGGTGACTGCCATCTCTGAACCACTGCCATCTCTCGCCTGGATTATTCTAACAGCCTCCTGACTGGTATGGGACTAGGACTCAGAATATATGGGGTCAAGTTCTATCCCTGAGTGTCTGTGGAACCGTGCAAATCTCAGTATGCCTCTATTTCCTTATCAATAAGATGGGAAAGACACCTATTCTGGACAATCTCTACCCAAATAAACCTTGTAGATTACAAAACATTGTATAAATACAGCCAGTATTCAAATAAAAGAGAGAAAGAGAGGGGAGAGGGAAGAAGGAAGGAAGAAAGGAAATCAGGAAGGAGGGAGGGAGGGAAGGAGAAGGGGGTGAGGGAGGGCGTGCGGTGCTGAAGCTCAACCAGGGTCAGTTGTCGGAACACCAACCAGTGATTCCTGCGTCCACCGCATCTCTTATCACTGTCTCCAATGTCGGCATGCAACACAGAGGTCTTTTGATTTGCACAGAGACGGTATTTGTCCTGACTTGAAGAGCTGTTGAAGAACCCCCACCTCCAGTCCTCAGCTCTGCCACTGTGGTCCTAGGCAGTGGTCAGGTTTAGGGCATGACTGTGTCCCAGTGTCCACAGGCCACATTCACCAGGAAGAAAGGGGAGGGACCCAATTCAGCTACGTGGACTCCAGAGAAGTCTATTCAGGTGTCTTGCAGATAGTCACAGAATTCTTGGTGAAACCAATGTTCTCTGTATAAAACAGGCTGTGTCCTGCCTCCCTGCCTCTGCTCTTGCTGGGCCTCCCGCCTGAATCACCCTTTCCACCTCCTTGCCTGATTAACAGCTTGACTCCTCATCCTGTGAAGCCTTCCTTGACCCAATCTTCTTGACCCAATTCCAAGTTGACTGACTTTGCTCATGTCTCTGAGTCCCAGAGGTTCCTTCTCCTTGAGGAATAGTTGGGGGGAGGGGTGGCAGCAACCCTTCCCTTTGTCATTCATCGGTCTCAGGGGCTCCTAATGGTCCCTTTAGAAGTGTGCTTTTCTCAATAGACCAGGAATTCCTTGGAGCAAGGCCTGGTTGGGTTTCTCTGTGCCACCTCCCACCCCTACCCCTTGCCTGTGTCCAGTACAGGGCTTAGAGGAGGAGCTGGCCCAGATGCTTGGACTAAACCAACCTGGGCTAGAGGGTTTGGTTTCAGGCCTCTGGCCTGGGTCCAGGAGGCACCACTCAGTGGGGTGGCAAATCCCAGAGGGGAGCAGCCTGGGCGGATGGTGGGTATGGTCTTGGATGCCACCTTCTCGGATCTTTGTCCTCCCCATCTCCCCTTATATTTGCACCATAGGGCTGGGCTGCTCCTGCGTCTCCTTCTGGACAGGCTGCCTTCCCCACGCTGCTGTGCCTGGGAATGGACATCTCACGGGGCAGCCCCAGCTCCTGACTGTGGGTGCAGGAATGTGTAAGCCCAGAGACCCTGCCTCCAGCTGGGGATCCCAGGGGACAGGCCAGAGCCACCCTCTGCCGTGCTTGCTGGACTCCCTCCCCTTCCTGATCCTGCTTCCCCTCCGCCTTTCCAGTTTCTACTGAGAGCTCTTCTTCCTATCGCATCCCTTGCTCATTAATCTTTGATATGAGGGGTGGGGGGCCCAGCCTGAGATGGGTGTTTGGAATTTGCAGAGCTCACGTGGAAGCATCTGGCAGAGAGATCTGGGTGCTAGTGAGGTCACAGAAACCAGCAGAGGAGGTGAAGTCACCGAAGGAGAAGCGAGAACAGAGACACCTGGATCACCAGCATCCACAGCTCACTAGTCAGGGGAGGAGGAGTCAGCCCAGCAGAGGCTCCAGGGGTCCAGAGCCAGGAGGTGCTGCCTGAGCAGAGGGAGAAGCATGCCTCCAGGGGTTAGAAGTCAGATGGGATCCAAAGTGGGCCTGGGACTGACCACAGGGGTCCATGCCTTTTGACGGAAGGGATGGAGAGCTGGCCAGCCCAGGGAAGAGGGGAGTGGAGTCCAGGGAGGCTTTTGTTGTGAGTGTTTAGGATGGTGAGTAAAGGGCAAGCACATTCAATGCGGGGTCGGGGGACTGCTAGGGAAGGGGAACACAGGGGACAGAGGCTGCGGAGCCCTGGGGGCGAGGGGCTGGCCTCAGGATGCAGGAGCTGCTGCCACATTCCTTCTGTGGCAACAGGCCGGATCTGATCGAGCAGTGAAGCCTCAGTGGGAGGGACCTGGATGGATATAGCAATTAGGGTGGGAGGCTGGTGGGCTCCTGCCCTCGCTCCACAGCCGAGAGCTGGGAAGGTGGAGGACAGGAGCTGTGTGGTGAGAGGTGAAGGCTGGAAATGATTGCTGCAGGCAGCAGGA
Source organism: Anoura caudifer (assembly GCA_004027475.1). Lineage (NCBI taxonomy): Eukaryota > Metazoa > Chordata > Mammalia > Chiroptera > Phyllostomidae > Anoura > Anoura caudifer. Next base: position 62,224 of record PVKU01004760.1, read on the forward strand.
GATAGGGCTGACCTTAGAGATGGCACTAGGGACAGCCTCATCCACTAATTTCACAATGGACTGCGTCCTGACCAGAACCCAGCTATGCTGACAGCCAGCTCAGGGCTGGGGCTAGTCCCCATGTTACAGATAGTTACAGGAACTCTGCCAGGGAGGGATTAGGGTAAGGAGAGTGAGGCACCCTGGACGTACAATCGAAGGCAGGTCTGCCTCATCCTGGTCCTGTAGCCTGTCACGGGACATGGGTCACACTGCGGCCCAACCCACCTCCACTGTACCGGCTTCCCCAGCCCCACACACAAACACACTCAACGTACCCTTCCCTTCAGTTTCTGTGAAAGTGTCTGCTCATTTATGCCTTCGACCCAGAGCACCCTTTCTTCCTTCTCTGATTGGCAAACATGTGATCATTCTTTAAGGCTTCGATACAATGTTGTGTAGATGACCTCCAACCAGAGACCACCTGGAACCCCCTGTAGTTATATGGGGTGGGTTTGCTACTCACTGCGACAGGGAGATCACACCCCCAGGGGAGGGTGGGGTGTCGGCAGAGGGTGCTGGCATGGAGCTATCACACAGGAGAGTCTAAGGCGGCAGGGCCTGAGGTGGACTGGATGCTACCAGAAAGTGGGGGCACTTCCATGATTGGGGAACCTCAGTAAATCTCCTCCACAGAAAGGGGAGACTGAAAAACACGATGAAGCTGTAATCGGTAAAGATGTAGTAATTGCTCATTTTAGCCTAAGGAGAGGCCTGAGAGAAGAGGTGTGCTTGGTATTTTGCGGGTGGCACAGGGGCCTCGTTTAGTCTGGGCCGAGGCACAGCTGTGAAGTGGCCTTGCTGTCTCACCGGCGCATGGTCCCAAAGGGGCCTTGCCTGAGGTTGGTGTCCTCTGGGTGTGTCTGTGTCCCACAGAACGGCGAGGCCCTGTTGGAAGCCAGACCAGCTTCCGGATGGCAAGCGTTGCCCCTTTTTCCTTTCAAAGTCTCCATCTCTGCAAAGCCTCTTCACAGCTGCCGCAGCACACACTGCGTCTGCTCCCCCTCAGGCCCAAGGGCGCTTTTGAGTTAGCATATGGGATGTAAGCAGTTAGGTGAGCTCATCTTAAGACGCAGCGCACGGATTTTTTTCATTTGCACACACCTGTGGAGCTGCCACACCCAGGTCAACGTACTGAACATTTCCACACCCCAGCAGGCCTTCCTGTGCCTCGTCCCAGACAACACCCTGCCCCGCAGTGTCCTCAGTCACCCTATTTCACCGCAGGGGCCTCTCTGGAATGTGTTCTTGTGTGTCTGGCTTCTCTTGTTTACCATGAAGCCTATAGATAGACTCCACCCACGCCGCTGCATGAGGCGGCCGCTTCTCGCGCTCACTGCATGTAGCATTCCATACAAAAAAGCCCCACTGCAGTTTGCCAGGGACAGGAGTGACCTTCAGTACCTCATGCTGGAACGCTAGGTTGTCACACGGAAAACCACAGACCTTGACTATCTGCCCAGCGCCGTGCACAAAATTGATTCAGGGTGGATGATGGACTTGAGTGTGGACCATCAGAAGAGTGTGAGACCAGGATTTCTTAAACAGAAGACAAGGTGCTAGAAGAGAAGAAATAGATCCATTGTAATTGATTAACATTAACAACTTTTCTCCATCAAAAGATGCCCTTAAGAAAGTCAAAGGGAAAAAGAAAGTCAAAGGGCAAGCTCCAGGCTGGGGGAACATTTTGTCCAAGCCTCCAGTGTAGGCTCATCGTTGCCTTGATGGTTTCCTACATAGTTCAGCATGTACTGTTTAAAAAAAATTTTTTTTAAATTTTTTTCTACCTGACTAGGTAGCTCAGTTGGTTAGAGCATTGTCCCAGTACGCCAAGGTTGCAGGTTCAATACCCAACCCCCGACTAGGGCACATACAAGAATCAACTAAAGAACTCATAAATAAGTAGAACAACAAATCAATGTTTCTCTCTCTCTAAAAATAATTAATTAATTAATTTAAAAATCTCCCCCAGCTTTATTAAGATACATAATTGACACAAAACATTGTGTAAATGTAAGGCACACAATGTGTTGATTAGATACACTTGCCTATTGCAAAATGACTATTGCCGTGGCTTCAAGTAACATGCTATCCTGTCAGGTGGGCACTCTCTCTTTCTTGTGGTGAGAACACTTAAGATCTACTCTCTTAGCAGCATTCAGGTATATGACACAGTATTAACTAATTCTTACCTATATCTAGATTTATATCCATAGAGATGAATTGCTATGCATTAGATCCCCAGAACTTATTAATTATAGGAGACCGTTCTGCCTGGCGTGGGCCCAGACAGGACCCACGCCCACAGATAGGTTCTCCCATGGAGAATCAGGCCTGCACTGTACCTAGACTGCTATGAGACTTGCTTTTGCTAAAACTCCCTCACCCTGAGTTGAGGTAGCAAACATTTACTGCAAAGTAACTTCTAAAATCCATGCTAAACCTTCCAAGGATGAGTGTAACTGGTTCAACCACTTTTCCCTTTTCATTTGCAAATATCCTTCTTCTCTGATGGGCTCCTTTGTTTTCGGTAAAAGGTAACCACCTAAAGTGAAACTGTGCATAGTAAATGAGGACCATCATGTAATATGCCCAGCAAAGAAATAAAGGCCTATCACGGCAAGGGCGGAGGTTTTTTTTCTCCCCTTTAGAGCAAAACCATGCCATCCCTTTTCCTCCATAGGACTAATTTCTCGTGCCTCATCCACAATGTGATGGACCCCATGAGCTGGGATCCACATCAGTTATTCTTATAGCTGGAAGTTTTTACCCTTTGACCAGTATCTCCCCATTTCCCCCGCTCCCCATCCCCTCATAACCAACGCTCTAACTCTTGTTTCTCTGAGTTCAACCTTTTAGACTCCACTTATACATGAGACCACACAGTGTTTTTCTTCCTGCGTCTGACTTAGTGCACTTAGCAGAATGCCCTCGAGGTCCGTTCAGATTCTCGCAAATGGCAGAGTCTCCCTCTGTCTTACGGCTGAATGACATTTTGTTGCTGCTATATACCACAGCTTCTTTTAAAAAAAATTAAAAAAATATATTTTATTGATTATGCTCTTACAGTTGCCCCATTCCCCCCTTCATTCCCCTCCACCCTGCACACCCCTTCCCACCCACATTCCCCCCCTTTAGTTCATGTTCATGGGTCATAAGTTCTTTAGCTTCTACATTTCCCACACTCACTGTCTATTTTCTGCCCACTGTCTATGCTACTTATTCTCTGTACCTTTCCCCCTCTCTCCTCCTCCCACTTCCCTGTTGCTGACCCTCCATGTGATCTCCATTTCTGTGGTTCTGTTCTTGTTCTATTGTTTGCTCAGTTTGCTTTTGTTTTAGGTCTGGTTGTTAATAACTGTGAGTTTGCTGTCTTTTTACTGTTCATATTTTTTGTCTTCTTTTTCTTAGATAAGTCCCTTTAACATTTCATATAATAAGGGCTTGGTGATGATGAACTCCTTTAACTTAACCTTATCTGTGAAGCACTTTATTTTCCCTTCCATTCTAAATGACAGCTTCGCTGGATAGAGCAATCTTGGATGTAGGTCCTTGACTTTCATGACTTGGAATACCTCTTTCCAGCCTCTTCTTGCCTGTAAGGTCTCTTTGGAGAAATCAGCTGACAGTCTGATGGGAACTCCTTTGTAGGTGACTGTCCCCTTATCCCTTGCTGCTTCTAGAATTCTCTCCTTCATTTTAATCTTGGCTAATGTAATTATGATGTGCCTTGGTGTGTTCCTCCTTGAGTCCACCTTCTTTGGGACTCTCTGAGCTTCCTGGACTTCCTGGAAGTCTATTTCCTTTGCCAGATTGGGAAAGTTCTCCTTTATTATATGTTCAAATAAGTTTTCCACTTGTTGCTCTTCCTCTTCCCCTTCTGGTGCACCTATAATTCAGATGTTGGGATGTTTAAAGATGTCCTGGAGGTTCCTAAGCCTCTCCTCACTTTTTTGAATTCTTGTTTCTTCCTTCTTTTCTGTTTGGTTGTTTCTTTCTTCCTTCTGGTCCACTCCATTGATTTCAGTCCCAGTTTTCCTCCCATCACTATTGGTTCCCTGTGTGTTTTCCTTAATTTCACTTAGTGTAGCCTTCATTTGTTCATCTAATTTGTGACCAAAATCAGGCAGTTCTGTGAGCATCCTGATCACCAAGGCTTTGAACTGTGCATCTGATAGGTTGGCTATCTCTTGGTCGCTTGGCTCTGGGGCTTTGATTTGTTCTCCTGTTTGAGCCATGTTTTGTTTTGTTTTGTTTTGTTTTGTTTTTGTATGGTCGTGGCTGTTATGTAGTGAGTGGTGGAGCCTTCAGTGTTCCCCAGGGTGGGGCAGCCCAGTCACTGGGTTGCGATGCTGTATGTGGGGGTGGGGTCCAAGAGGGAACAATGGTGCTTGCTCTGCTCTCTCTTGTATTTCAATCCCTTCTGCCACTTCCCACAAGCAAATTGAGCCTTTCTGGTGCTGATTTCCATGTGGGTGGGCTTGTGTACATTCTAGGACCCTGTGGGTCTCTCCAACAAACTCTCCTGTGAGGCTGGGAGTCTCTCCCAGCACCTCAACCCCCACAAGTGTTTTTAATAGGTGTTTTTAGGTTTTATTTCCCAGTGCTGGGGCCCTGGGTTGAGAGGTCTGTCTCGCTCCCCGTTTTTGCCTGGATTATCTGCACACGAATGTGGAACCATCTGGTCAGCCAGCTACCTTGCGCAGCCTCACTGGGTCTGCCCATTGCCACCCCTCAGCCGGGGTCCACTAGCCGGTGCCTGAACGCCTGGGGCTCCTGAGCGCTCGGGTCAGCCAACCTCTGCTTTTTCCTGCCTCAACTCCGCCCCTCCTACCAGTCTGGATGAATGGTTATCGGATTTCCATACAGTTCAATTTTTTGTCAATTCTGGTTGTTTTCTTATTTCTAAATCATTGTTGTCATTAATTTTGGTTGTGCAAGGAGGCACAGTGTGTCCATCTATGCCTCCATCTTGGCGGGAAGTCCCTACCACAGCTTCTTTATTCATTCCCCTATCGATGGACAGCTTGGTTGTTTCCATGTTTTGGCTATTGTGAGTTATCAGCATGAATTTTTCTCCTTCTTCTTCTTTCCTTCTCCACATGTATTTTTAAATTAAATTTATTGGGGTAACACTCATTAATAGCTCCCATATGTATTTTAATCCGAAGACATGTGGACTTTAGTTCCAATTACATCCAGTTTTTGACCTGAAATCAATAAAAATATCCTAAGATTCGGAAAATCCAAGTGATTTAATTTGCACAAATCTATACAGGCTCAGTCCCTGAACAGGGTTTGGTAGTTGGACCAACCCCACTTGAGGCTTTGGCATCCATCCTAATCCTTGCCTGCAAGACTGTGAGGCTGTACTCCCATTTCTATCTTATGGCCGTGGCAACTGAGGCTCAGGGAGGTTAAGAAGCTTGCCAAGGTCAAATGCAGCACTCCCAGTCAACACTGTGGCCAGTGTGTGTCCCATATGGAGCAGGTGCTGAGTAAATTCTCCAGAAACTGCAGGATTCCTCAGCTTTGGGACTCCCCAAACACCCGTGTGTGTGTGTGTGTGTGTGTGTGTGTGTGTGTGTGTGTGTGTGTTGCTGGGAGGTAACTGTGTGTCCAGGTAGTCTTCCCAGGCAGAAGACCATGATTTTGGCAATGAATGCTGGCTAAATACTGCAAGATCCCCACATGCTACCTCCTAGTGCCAAGAAACAACCACTTCCTAGGGCCGTGCCCCTGCCCTCACAGCCATAACCCAGTCCCAAAGCCTGGAGACATCAAAGACAGGTAACAAGACGCCAACAAGGAGATATTTTTCCCTCCTGGGACTCCGGCCACTTTCCATTTGTAAACTGTGCCTAGAGTTACATGCCAGCTCCACAAGGCTACCACCAAGGTGAGGCCACTCCAAGCAACAATGCACTGCAGACGTGCAGGAAGGCATGGAGGTGCTGGCCAATTCTCAGCTCCCACCTTCAGCTCGATGGTAGGCATTTCCTGCCGGGCACTGAATGTCTTGTTCTTTCTAGCACAGCTGCCACTCCAAAAGTTGCATCCCAAGTCCCCGGAAATGGGGAAAAGGCTAAAAGAAAGAGAAAGAAAAGACTCTTCTCCATTTATTATCAATCAGCAGGTGTCTGGAGACATGTAAGGAACCCAGAGATGGTCCCCAGACTTGGGGTCAGGTCCTACCTCTGCCACTCACTGGCTGTGCCATTTTCTTGCCTATAAAATAGGCATGATATTGCCCACCTTACGGTGTCATGGTGAGGACTGAGGAATGTACAAGAGTTTTGTGCTTAGGACCTGAATCTGTAGACCCAAGTTCAAGAACTGGCCTTAAGTGGGTCCCACGACTTCTCTAAATGTCTGGTAGGGATCTTTTCCTATGCTGGAATGATAACAAGAAATGAGCCCTGCAGACAAGGGTGGAAGGTGTTTAGGCAGAGGGTAGAGCACATGCGAAGGCACAAGTGAGTGTGCAGAAATACTGGAGGAACAGCCAGGAGGCAGTGGTGGCTGAAGCAGAGTGAGGGGTGTGGGGAGAACAAAGGTATCTTCTGCCATTCATTCCCTTCTTCAATCCTCCACACTCCACCCCCATCATTTACAAACCAGCCTCTGCATCTTTATTCCTTTTGCCCCCCTCCTCTCTTCTGAGGTGGGTCCCTTCCCTGAACTCTGGATCCCATTCTGTTTCCCCCCTCCCCCACCTCCTCAGACAGCTCGCTCCAGCCTGAGCCTTGGCACATGTTGCCTCTCTGCCTCAGAGTCCTCTCCATCCCTCTTCACCAAGCTGTGCATCTTTTTTGGTCCAGGCATGCCCTGAATTCCCCCAAAGCCTTCTCTGGTGCTGTATGCTGTGTCAGGGCTCCCTGGCCCTCCTCAGTTGCCTGACTCACCAACAAGGTCATCCATGAACTCCCAGGGCTGGGAGAGTGTCTGATTCCTCCACATCCCAACCAGGGGCTCAGGGTTTGGCCAGGTGTGCAGGTGACACCCCTGTGGTTTGGGGCTGAGGCCCCTGGCTCCCCAGACTCACTTAGGCCCTTGTCTCCCTTTCTTGTCCCCCTAACCTGAGACAATTTGGTGCCAACCACCCTAACCTACTTACTGCCCACTAAGTTGATCTCCTGCTTCCTTCTCCCCTCCCCATGCCACCCCTACTCCCACCTTCTTAGCCTAAATCTGCTCAATCAAAACCTACCTGGAGCTTGTTACACTTGGGACAGCAGAAAGCACACCAGACTCAACAATCAACTAGAACAGCGATTTTTAATTGTTGCGCTGCAAGAATTTTTAAAACATGCAGTGCCCGCCTGACTATTTAGTCAGGTACTGCATGTTTGTCAAATTTAAAAATTTCCCTTAGATTGTCAAGTTTAAAAAGTGACAACAGCCAAGACAACAATGGCCATCTGGTGCAAATGAATCAAAATTACACCTTTTTGTTGGCTTGGCAAAAATATATATTTTTTGGTGTGCCACAGAATTTTAGTAATTAGTTTATACGTGCCATGAGATGGAAAAGTTGAAAACTGCCCTGACCGGTGTGACTCAGTTGGTTGGGTGTCCTCCTGCAAAAAGAAAGTTGGCCGGTTTGATTCCTGGTCAGGGCGTGTGCCTGGGTTGCGGGTTCAGTTCCCGGTCGAGGTGCCTATGAGAGGCAACCCATCGATGTTTCTCTCTCACATTGATGTTTCTCATTCTCTTTGTCCCTCCCTCTCTCTAAAAATAAACAATTAAAGTCTTTTTAAAAAAGGTTGAAAGTCGCTGAAGTAGATGTGTGCACCACGTGATACCTGTCTGGCCTACAGCTCCCGAACCTGCAGCCGGTGCCACCTCGGCACCCAGAGCTCAGGGAGGAGCAGGAAGCAGATGGTTTGCACCTGTGCTGTCTCCGCCCCTGGGCTTTGGGCTCCCAGAGGTGCTGGAGTTGTCTCTGGATCCCTCTCAGCAAATATACACAGGAGTATACAGAGAGGCTGTACCTTGTGGTTTATGTCTGCACAGGCATCGTATTTTTCGGCCTCATGGAAATTCTTACCAGCATTCGTTCATTGCGCATGCGCAGACTGGTGGTGTGGAGTCCGAAAGGCTAAGTGGGGCTGGGAGGGCTGGGCCCGGTGCTCAATGCAAGTGCAATGAGTGGATGAAAGACCGAGTGGAGCAGGTCGGAGGTGATGGGAGCAGTCTCCAGTGACCATCTTACAACATTTTCCCTAGACACATTTACGCTGCTATTCTCCAGTCCACAGATTGAGCAGGTATATATGGCTTCCCCTAAGACCCGAGGCGCTAGTCCTGCTTCCCTCACCTCTGTAAACAAGGACCCCTAGGGCCTTGTATTTGATCCCCACTGTGGTCAGAAGTGGTCAGGCCTGGGAGGGGTGGAGGGCCTGTGATTTTGGTGGGGATGCTGCTGGCATAGGGTGGGGGAGGGGAAAGGGTTAGAGCTAGGAAGTCCAGGTCAGAGTTCATGGAGCTGCTATCTGCTTGGCTCCCACCACCATTCTCCACAGGCCACCTCCCGGGACTGCTGCTTTCTCCGGGAAGTTGGCCCTAGGAAAGGGAGGTGGAGCCTGGGAGGAAGCCATGGTGATGATAACGACGACAACGACCATGATGATAGGAATTACTTTTTCAGTGGACACTCATTCAGCATCAGGCACTGTGCTCAGAGCCCGTCATGCATTATCTCATTTAAGGTGCCCAGCAATTTAAGAGGTGGGATTATTCCCTTCCTCTCTCGTCAGAGGAGGAAAACTGAGGCTCAGTAAGGGGGAAACTATCTGGATGGCATCATGTCGCTGCGAGAAGGTGCGTGGGGAAGTCTGTCCCTCAGATTCTCCATGCATATCTGGAGTAGTAGTTTAGTGTTGGTCAGGTCCCGTCTAGCTTCAAACAGGGACAAGGAAGCTGTTGGAAATACTGAAGAATAAATAAATATTTTTTTAAAAAAGAAATACCAAAGCAGAAGAACACTTATGTGGGAGGGGAGATGTGTGAGGGTGTTTATGTGTGTGCATGAGAGAGTGTGTGTGACTGTGTGTGTGTGTCTGGAAACGCTGACTTTTCAGGGTTAAACATCCCTCTCTCTCCTAGTCCTGGAACCTAACCTAACCGTAGGCTAATGCTGGAAATCCTACCACCCAAGCCTCAGCCTCCTCCTTCAGACAATTCGATCCCCAGGAAGGCTATAACTTTAAGCTGTAGATGGAAAAGAGTTTTTCACTTTGCTGAATGGAGGGTGGCTATCTAGAAGGATCATGAGGTTGTATTTAGGCTCAGTGAGGAAGAGTGCTGTAATTGATTAGCCATGCCTGCTGAGGGCAAGTGAAGGAGAGGAGTCTGCCCACCCAGCTCTGAATCAGGGCATATGTGATGGGGGCAGGGAGGTCAGTGTGAGAAAGTGCAGAAGAGAGACCTTTTTTCTCAACCTCCGTATGTCTTGCAGTATGTCATTTATTTTAGCTCTGCTATGTTCTATTAAATAGAATCAAATATACTATTATATTCTAGATTAGAATATACTCTACTGTTCTTTTTTTAATCTTTTTTTAAATTTTAATTAAATTTTACTTGCAGATTTTCTGGAAAAAGTAATAGATAAATACAAATGTGCTCAGGACTGCTCAAGGTAGAGAGTGTAAAGCAGGAGACCCTCAGGGTGGAAGGAGACTCGGCTTGGGCTGAGTACAGTAAACAGATGATGTATTATAGAATCGTACACCTGAAACCCACATAATTTTGTTAATCAATGTCACCCCCAATAAATTCAATAAAACAGAAAAAAATCTATCCCATGGACCATTTCCTGAGAAAAGATAAATAAAAATAAAAGAGGAGGCCCTTAGCACAAAAAAACTAAGACCTCCCCTAACACGAACGATGTATGTATCCTCAGGGTGAATGTAAACAGGAGGGGCACAGTGCTGTTGAGGATTTTCAGCCTGGTTGCCATCCCCAGCAAGTGGCTTCCCAGGTTATCTCGTCCTGGAGAAACCTTGGTGGGAATCGACAAGACATTCAGGAGCCCTGTGGGCCCACAGCATGGGCAAGCCATGCTTCCAGGCCGGATCACCCTGTGAGGGTTCAGCCTCCAGGCACAGAGGGATAGTAGGGGAGCCCGGTGACCTGGGATTGAGTCCCACCTCTGCCACCAACTTGAGCATTGTACCAACGGGGAAACTGAAGTATAGGAAGAAAGGGGCAGCTGTCCAGGGTCACATAGCACATTGGGCCCAAATCCTCCCAGTGCCCTCCTCTTAGGTCTCGAAGGTCATTTGGCCTCTCAGAGTCCTCTGATGAACAGAAGCAAGACCCACTTCGGCTCAGATGGAGACATGGGTGACGGAACACACACATCCCTCTCTCACCACTCCCACTTCACACACATGGCAGGCACCACTGACCAATCATGGCGCTGTTTCCCTCTGACCCAGACATGGCCTCGGGATCCTGCCCAGTGCAAGCTTGAGTGAGCAGCTAACCGGACAAATTGGCACTGAGACGAACCTATTTGCTACTCCTGTCTGAGTGGGAACTGAGCCACAGGAAAGAGGCAGGTGAAAAAATGCATGCCAGGCACTTTCTAAGTGTCAGCCATTATTGTGTAAGCTATTAGCTTAGTGTCACCTAAGCTAATTGTTTTTTTTAATTTGAGAGAGAGAGAGAGACATCGATTTGTTGTTCCACTTATTTGTACATTCATTGGTTGCCTCTTACATGTGCCCTGACTGGAGATTGAACCCACAACTTTGGCATATTGGAACAACATTCTAACCAACTTAGCTACCTGGCCAGGGCTTACCTATGCTAATTTTTACAAGTTAATTTCAAAGCAGGGTTATCAGACCTATTTTACAGATGAGGAAACAGAGGCATAAAAACAAAGAAAAACCCAAAAGTCCACCAAGAAGTCACTGGAAAAATAAATCATGGTACCTCCACAAAAAATGAAATACTTTGTAGCTACAAGAAAGGATGCAGTTGGCCCAGATGTCTGTTGGGGAAATATCTCAGGGATACATTGTATCAGTGACCTATGGCCTTGACAGAGCTGCATAAAAGATCCTTCCATACTCAGTGGCTTGAAAAAACTCCTTATTTAGCTAATGAGCCTGAGATTCTGAGGGTCGACAATTAGGCTGGGTTCATCTGGGCAGCTCTCTGGTCTCTGCTGAGCTCCTACATGCACCTATGACCAGCTCAGGACTGGGGAGGCAGCTTGCTGGTCTGGCTGGGCTCTTTGTTCTCTGGGGCCTTGGCTGGGACAACTGGGCTGACTCCACCCTGCTCTACATGCCTTTCATCCTCCAGCAGGCTAGTTCAGCTTATTCGCAGTGCACAGCAAGTCTCTGAAAGAGCTAGCAGAAGCACGCAAGGTCTCTTGAGGCCTAGGGTCAGAACTGGCATGGCATCACTTTTGCCACTTTCTACTTGACAAAGCAAGGCATATGACCAAGTCTGATTCAAGGTAGGGAGAAATAGACTCTTCCTCTTGATGGGAGAAACTGTACAATCACATTAGCAAGGGCACAGAAACAGGGAGGTATGAAGGGTTGTGGCCATTTTTGCAATCAACCACATATAGGGAGCCACATAAGCAAGCTGTGATAGGGAACAGTGGCCCTGGCTGGTGTGGCTCAGTAGACTGAGTGCCAGCCTGTGAAATAAAGGGTCACTCACCGGTTCAATTCCCAGTCAGGGCATGTGCCTGGGTTGCAGGCCAGGTCCCCAGTAGGGGGCGTGTAAAAGGCAACCACACACTGATGTTTCGTGCTCTCTCTCTTTCTCCCTCCCTTCCCCTCTCTCTGAAAATAAATAAATAAAATCTTTTAAAAATTTTTATTAAAAAATATGTAACAGCGATCACTTCCAGAGAGTGGAATCTATATGGATGGGCAGGTCAGATCTTCTCTTTTATTTTATTATACAGGGTGGGGCAAAAGTAGGTTTACAGCTGTTTATATGGAAAATAATATAATAATTAATAAATGAAGATATGAGAATAAACTGTTTCCTATATCACAACTGTAAATCTACTTTTTGCTTCACCCTATATGTCCTTTCATGACACTTTAGTTTTGTTCCAAAAATGAAATATTTTGATTTTTAAAAAAAGGAAAAATGTATCCTCCAGGTGCTTTTTTCAGACTTGTGTAATGAGACATGTGCAAGGGAGTCCATCTAGCACTCTCCGTTTGCTCTAGGAGACATCAGAAGCAGCTGCAGTGAACTCCAGTGACTTCCAAGGCCTCCGCATAATAGAATCCTGCTCACAGCAAAGCAAAGCATCAGACAGCCTGAAGTGTTTGGAGGTATTGCAGGGCGTATAAAGTGAAAGCGGTGAGGTGTGATTAGCCTCAGATGCACCCATTTATGTGAAAAGGGTACGACCATCTCTGGAAGGGTACACAACACAGCAGTAGTGGCTGCCTGGGGGGTGGGGGTGGAGGGGGAGCAACTTTCTCCTTGTGCTCTTTTGTACTCAAGATTTTGTATCACGTGAAAATGGCTCCTCTTCAAAAATAAATAGAAAGAGACTTCCGGCCAAGATGGAGGTGTGGGATGCACAGCCAGTGAGACACCCAGGCATCATCCTCAAGTAGATCCATGCCCCTGACTATTGCGTAAAGCAATTTGCCTCATAAACAAATTATCTGAAACTCTGAAAAAATAAATAAATGAATGAATGAATAAATAAACAGAAAGACAAAATTTGAATATGATTTGTCTTTAAAGTAAACCAAAGTTTCAGGAAGAAAAAATTCTTTTCGAAATGCTGGGGGAAGGGAGGTAAAAGATGACACAGATTTTGTTCCAACCACTGACTCATTCCGTGACCCATGGGGCAGTCAGTCCCTGGCCGTCTCTGAGCGTCAGTTTCCACCAGCTCTAAAATGGGCCAAGTCTCCCTGGCTCACCCCCAGGTCCCTGTGAGCAGGGACCAGTGCCACTATGTTAGACAACTCCAGGCTGTGCCATTCACATCGCAGTCCATATGGCGGGTGTCCCTTGCAGTTGTGCAGTGCATGGCCTAGGCAACGAGAGGGGGTGGCCCTGATGTGAGGCTCAGCTGGGATATAACAGACCAGAGGGAGCTTTGGATGTGGAGAGGACAAGGGTGTGTGTGTGAGTATGTGCAATACATTCCTGAGTGGGTGTATCCTTTCTGCCAATGTGTCCTATGGACATGGACTTGGCAGATGGGGCAATCTTTCCCTCCCCCAGGTTCCTGGGCCCTTTAGGAACCATGCCTGAGAAGAGAAGGAGCCACACTGCAGGGTGCTAAGGCCTCTGTCTCCACTTTTGGGGGCCCAGCCACCAGACAAGCTGTTTCCTCAGACCCTTCCCATGCAGGCTCAGAGTCTGCATCCTCAGGGTTGTGATGCAAGGGTGGAATTCCTCACACACCAATATGCTTTCTACTTTTCCAAGTGCAGAGCTCTTAGCCGAGTCAGAGAGACTTGGGCTCAAATCCCAGGTCTGACACTTACTGTCCCTGGGACCTCTGAGACTCAGTCTTCTCAGCTGTGAGGCAGAGGTACAAATCACGACTGCCTCACAGAGGCACTGTGAGAATTAAAGGCCAGACACACAGTAGGCACTCAGTCAATGCCAGCTCCTGGTACCGCCTCTCATGACTTCTCGTGTGGTTGACCCCCACAGTCACAGGGTGGAGTGTGTTTACAAAGACACAAAAGGAAGAGATGAAACGGACAGAGGGGAACACACGCCAGCACCCCCAGCGGTGCTTATCCTGGGGACGGGAGGAGTCCTTAACAAGGGACTTCTAGGCATGATTTTTAAATTGGCAAAAACCCAATGAAAAACATCTCCATTCTCAAAATGTAGAAGTAGAGTTTTTAAAAAAATAGGTGGAGCAGAGGGGATTTTTAGGGCAGTAAAACTACTTTGTATGAGAGTGTAAAGTGACAGGTGCACAGCTCTGGCGGGAGAGGCAGTCCATGTATGTGTGGGGGCGGGGCATGCGTGTGAGATCTCAGACCCTTCCTCTCTATCTTGCTATGAACCTAGTACTGCCATAAAAAAATGAAAGGAAAAAAAAAAAAACAACAAAGAACAAGTGAAACCCACAGAGGGCACATACGTACAGTACACAGGAAGGAGCCTCCCAGGCCTGGGAGATGTTTCCCTTGTGTGGGACAGACGGTGCAGGGAAAACACTGTGGCAGCAGGCAAAGGCCTGAGTTTGAGTTCCAGGTGTTTCTGTCCCCAGCCAGCTGGGTGCCTGGGGACAGGGCTGGTGCAGGTAAATGTTCAGGTGCCTTTCTTGCCTGGCCTGGGCTCTCTCATCAACCACACTGCCTCCTCCACATTCAGGGAGTCATATCACAACCCCTCACATGTGAAGAAGACACCACCACCTTATACCCTCAGTGAGGAAAAAGGTCTCTAAGGTCAAGGCCATGGGTGTTTGAGGGGGGCAGTGTGGTGGGAGGAAGACATCCACACGCAGAGGACTCCAGCCAGCAAGTCCTCAGGCCAGCAGTCGCTGAGGGTGATCTTCAATTCATGTCCCAGCAGCCCAGCTCGCTCGGGTCAGAGAAAACCACATAGCTGACATCAGGCACACAAGGCTGGGCCACACTCCAGGGCCTCGCAGCCCTCTTCAGGAGTGGGGAAGCCAGGAGGCCCACACCCACCTCCTTCCTGGTGGCACACAGCAGCCTCAGCCTCTCGGCTGAGTGTGACCTTTCCTGGCTCCCACCCCATCTGCCCCATCAGATTCTGACGATCCAGGTTTCTGACAAGCCCCAGAGGCTCTCTAGATCAGGGTCTGCAGGGCAGGGGAGTGAAGCAGGGGTTTGGGGATGCACTGAGGCCAAGACTGGGAGACTTCTGGACCAGTGGGCAAGGCGACCACCCCTCAGAAGTGCACTAGGCCTCCCTAGGAGCCTTTTAGTCCAGACCTCCAGAGTTCACCAGAGGCAGGGCCGGCAGATCCAGGGGAGATGGCAAGGTCACCAGGCACCTGGCAGGAAAGAAAGACAGGTGTCCTCTGGAAAGCTGGCCAGCCTAAAATCCACAAGAGGAGAAAATGTACAAGAAGTGGCTTTTCTGGGCTCCTTCACCTGAGCCCAGAGGCAGGAAGCAGGCTCAGGCTAGCGCATAGTAAGTGGGTGCCAAGGTGCGCTTTCCGTCCAGCTTCTACTGGGCCCAGCCGAGCGCCCTGGGGTGCAGCAGGGCACAAACCAGTGAAGCAGGAGTGAGCACCCTGTGGGCAGAGACCATTACCGCCCTACCCAACTTAGGGACAGGGTCAAAGGGAGGAGATGGGGGATCACGGGCAAAAGACCACCTCAGGAGTGGCTGGTCGTGATCATGGCTGACAGTTTGTTCAGGTAGTCGTAGGTCCGAGACCTGACTCTGCCCCTTGACCACCTGTCTTTATGGGCAAGTGACTTTATTTCTGAGACTCAGTCTTCACCTGTGAAACCGGGATGTTATAAAAACCCTCCCCAGAGAGATGCAGGATTTAGAATGACCCTGTGTACCAGTTGCTTGCACGAAGGAAGCCCTCCTTAAGCCACAGCCCCCTCAGTCTCACTCCGTTGATAGCAGCCATTATTTTGTGGTGATTAGCGGTAATTACAACAGTCGTATGAGCGTCTCCCTCTGCTTTAATTCCCTCATTTGTAAAACGGGGACCATAAAAGGGTTGACATCATGAGGTTGCTGGGGGATTATATGAGTAAGAGTTTCTGGCACGGGGTGAGCACACATTTAATGCTTGTCACGGTTGTTTTTACTGTTTTATTATCACCGTTGTTGTCATCTCAGCCCTGGAAAAGCTCAACAAGCCAGTACAGGCTTCTCCAGGAAGGACACATTCACACGCCTCAACGGGAAGGGGAGAGAGATTCGGGGAAGCGAAGCCATTGGCACAGGTCACAGAGCCAGCCTGGCGGCGGAGCGGGGACCGGCGGGCTCCCTACTCCTCCAGCCGCGATCACGCCGCCCCACCTTGCCCCGCCCCTATCTGCAGGCGTCTGCTCCTCTTCCGAGCTGGCAGCAGCCCCAGCAGCGGGCCCCAGGCCAGGGTGGCAGAGGCTGCGGCGCACGCGGGGCTGCACGTGGGGCGCCCACGGGAAGAGCCGCACGTGTCGGGCTGGGGCAGGCCGCCTGCGCGGGGAAGGCCGGGCAGGCCGCTGCAGGCCGCTGCAGGCCGCTGGCGCTCGGCCTCGGGGGCTTCCGGGGCGTCGGCCCTGTGGGGCTCCGAGGCCGCTAATACCGTCCCGCCTGCTGGACAGAGGCCTGTCCCCCTTCCGCCCACAGCAGCCTTCCCAGAATTCTGACTCCCCAAGTCGCAGCCGCCGAAGGAAAATCGGAACGACAGCCGAAATCGTCCTCGATGTCTTCCTTTCCTTCGCTGCCCGCCGCGTCGTCAGCAGCTCCTGCTGGCTCCCTCTCTAGCGCTGAGTCCAAACCCAGCGCTTCTCCGTACCTCTGCTGCTCCCCGGGTGTCCGGCCACCATCCTCACCCCCACCCCCGCCCTTATCTTGCTACACAGCTGGCACAGCTGCTGCTGCCTGTGTGAGGACTGTAAGCCACATTTTGTGTTAAAAGGGCAGAAAAAGAAGAACACCAGGACTGTGTGAATTTGCATCTGCATGAGGGAGCCGCCCTACCCTGGCAGCTGCCATGGAGACATTTACAAAGGTGGAGAGCCCAAAGCCTGTAGCAGGGGGTCCAACCTGCTGGCATCTCTGGGCCACACCGGAAGAAGCAGCGTTGTCTTGAGCCGCACATTAAATACACTGCGACACGTAATCACAAAAAAAAAATCTCATACTGTTTTAAGTAAACTTACAGTTTTGTGTGGGGCCGAGTTCCCAGCTATCCTGGGCTGCATGTGGCTGGCTGAACGCAGGTTGGACACCCCTGTACAGTTTTGGGGGTCCCTTAAGGAAAAAAATAGAAAATTAGGGCCAAAAGGTAAGATTTAGAATGAGAAAAGGAGTCATAGAAAATTAGAGCTTTTAGAAAGCTGACAAATGCCACAAACATCATAAGCCAGGAAAACAACACAATATTTTTTTATTAATCAACTGTCTGACATTCCTTTATAATCCCTTCCCCCAACACTTCACTGATCACTTTCATATGATGACAATTCTCTTATTTTGTTTATAGGTAATTAAAAGATAATTGTCTTTCCTTTAACATGGCCTGTTGAATAAAGCTTTGACTACTACAGATCATTCAGGAAGGTTTCAGTTTCACAAGATGTACTCGGAAATGTTTCATGTAAATACACACATTTCAGCACCATTGTTAAGTTCTCTATGTGACCTGTCGTGGAGACTTCTGTTGTTTTTAGTACAGCTGTAAGTTTGTGCCCTACAAACATAGAGATCTGATCTTGCATTTTGCATGATCTTCCCCAAAGAAGAAAGAAAATGTGTTGTGTTTTTATGGTATATTCTGCATTATTCAGTCTACTCCCACAGAATAGAACTCAGTTTGGACTAGGGGTGGAGGACAGCAACAAGAAGCAAATCCCCCATTTACAATTTCACATGTCCGATTGGTAGGAAGAACTTTCTGCAGAATAGCTTCTGGCTCCTTACATTTCAGGCCCGACTTTCCTTTGCCATCTGCACACTTTCTGCGCTGGGTGACGTAAAGCGTATTTATATGGTGAGATGAACTGCAAACCAGCATCTCTGAATCACGGTCCGTGTGAGTGGGCACAGTGAGCTGTAGGGAAGCCGTCTTCTACATCAAGGTGACTGACTTTGAACCACATGCATTTATATCAGTACTCAAACTGAACGTATCCACAACTTAACTTCCCCTAAACTGGATCCCCTTAGTTGCTTGCAGGTGAAATATATTGCTTTTGAGAATTTTGCACACATGACCGATGGATGGGCTGGGCTCCACCTGGCTGTAGGAAGGAGGCTGTGCATAGAAGAAATCCTAAGACCTTGTTTTCTCAGTGCTATGGTCTGAATGTGTGTGTCCCCCACCATGCCACCCAAATTCATATGTTGAATCCTCTCCCCAAACATGATAGTTATTAGGAGGTAGGACCTTTGGGAGGTGATAAGGTCATGAATGGGATTAGTGCTCTTGTAAAAGAGGCTCCAGAGAGCTCCCTAGCTTCTTCTACCAGCTTGGGACATAAGAAGTCTGAGGCCAGGAAGAGGACCTTCACATGACCATGCTGGTACCCTGATCTTGAACTTCAAGCCTCCAGAACTGAGAGCAATAAGTTCCAGTTGTTTATAAGCCACCCAGTCCGCGGTATTTTGTTATAGCAGCCCAAACAGGCTAAGACACTGAGATCTACAGAAAATCCATCTCTGGGTCACAGCTTCCTCATCTGTAAAATGGGGTAATGATAATAATACTGCCTGCCTAGTGAGTAAATTATTATATGAAAAGAACTTAGAACCATTTCTGATACATAGTAGGTACTTATTAAACATTTGCTGACTTGCATGACTGATGAAAGAAACTTGTAAACTGTAAGTTAACACCATTCAAATTCTGTACTCCACTTAACAGTTGGTATAAGCCAAACCAATTCACTGAAGCCGTTGCATAGCAGATTTGTAAAAGCCTGGTTATAAAAAGAGAAGTAATCTTGTCTGTAGCAGCAGCTGGGACTGAGGCTCTCCCCAGAGGGTGGAGCTGGGAACATCTTGAAGAAGTAGTCACTCAGCTTCCACTCACGGCCTCAGGGATGAGGACTTCAGTACCTCTGGAGGCAGCAAGCTCTTTATTGTCTACGCCTCCTCTCACCCCCGAATCCTGCACCGGCTCCATGTGCCCTCTCCCCTCACCCTCATCAAAGGGAAAAAGACCCAAGATGACAAGCAGATTCTGAAAGACGAGAAAATCTCTCTAACCTTGAAAGCAGAAAGAACAAGATGTTTTAAGCTCTCTGCTCCAGCAAGGGAATCCAGAGAGAGCCTAGGAAGTCATCTAACGAAAGAGGAGAGAAATGTGGGCAAAGAGAGAAGTCACCCCAGGAAGAGGCAGGAAGAAAGATCAAGGGACAAGGCAGGAAGAGGTGGAGGGAGGGGCTTGGTGAGCTTGGAAGGAGATGACCCTGCTTCATTCTCCTAAAGAACATTATTCATGCATCAACAAACATTTCTTAGACACCTGGGCTTTGGGGTACAGTGGCGAGCAAGATAAAAAATCCCTGCTCTCCTGCAGCTTAGTTTTGGTGGTGAAGATAGGAAATAAACAAGTGAGCAAAGAGATAAAATGCAAGAAAGCAATGAAGGACAATGTAGAAAACTAAGACAGGGTGAGGTGGTAGGAAGTGCCAGAGACTGCAGTGAGGAAGTGACATTTGCGCTGAGACCTGACCAGTGAGGAGCCAGGCATAGAAAGGTGAGGGGAGCGCATTCCAGGGAGGGGAACAGCAAAGGCAGTGGTCCCGAGGTGGCCGCAGGCCTGGCCCGCTGTTCAGGGAACAGCAAGGAGTGGAGTGGGCTTGGGGAGTGTGGCAAGGAACAGGCTTAGACAGGTGGGCAGGGAGTCAGATGTAAAAGGTATTTTTAGCCAGGATATTGGACATGAATTTTTTCCTAAATACATAGGATTTCAAAGAAAATCCCACATTCTAGTGTTCCAATGACCTGGACACTTTTTAAAGTAGTGTTGTGAGAGAAATCAAGCATTTATAGAGCACCCACTCTGGCCTGAGCTGGGCTCCGGGCAGGGCCTTTCACAGCCATTTTCCTGTTTGATTCTTGCATGGCAACAGGCCACCTGATTTCCATGCAACAGCTGATCAGCGGAAGCCCGGAAAGGTGAAGTGATTCATCCCAGGTTGCGGAGCTAGAAAGTGGCGGAGGCCAAGTCTGGCTCCTGCTCTCCTGTGACACAACTTCATAGCACTTCCTAAAATGGGTGTGGATTCTTTACAGTTAATGAAGTGCTTTTTATCTGCACTTTATCGCATGTGCTATTACCGAGTGTTACCACCTCTCTGCAATGGCCTGGGAAATGTTCCTGAGACCTTGCCCGGACTAGTCACAGCTCAGGAGCTGCTCTTCCTCCTCAGTCTTCAGCAGCTCCTCCCTGAACAGGACCACTGTGACTCAAACTCAGGGTTGGGTGCAGCTGGCACCAGTGGAGGTTGGAGGAAGGTGCTGCTGGTCCGTAAAGCGTCTTCGGGAAAATCAGGAAAAGACTTCCTTTGCTCAAGACATTTTGACTTCCAGCTTCCAGAAAAGTGTTGTAATAACAATTCTGTTAGATCCTCCTTTGAGGCCATCTTGAAAAAATGATCCTCACACACATGATCTGTGCTATCCTCGATGTGAGGTGCTCCCTCAGATACAATGCCCTGGGGCAGCACACAACCTGGATGTCTGTAGTGATCTTCCATGCCCCTGCATCAAACAGGTAGCAGAGGGAAGCTATGGGTCCCGGCAGAATGGAGATCCATTTGGAAGTGGCCACACCAGACCCCACACAGACACACACTGTGCCCCCGAGGTAACCACGCTGCCCAGGTTTTCCTAGAACTGCCCAGCCCATCAGGACATCGGGCTCCAGTTCACCTCATTGTCACCGTGCTGTCCACACTCAGTGCCACCACTGCCCCCACCCCCATTGCATCGTCACCTGCTCTGGGGTGTGAACTGTTGTTGGGCAGCACTGGCTGCCCACATAAGTCCCCCTGGCACCATGAGAGGAGGCCCTTGTGCTATCCCCCTGCAAGAACCCTCACCTCCACTGTGGGTGCCACAGGGCTCTGGCGCTCAGCAGCCCACAATCCCCGTGTGGCCAGCGCCACCTCCAAATGCCAGGGGCTCATCTTTGCAGTCTTCCAGCTCCTAAATTTAGAAGTGTGGATTAAATCCAAACAAATGGAGGGTTATGTAACTTTATGTCCCTCTTTACTATCCCTCCCCTTGGAATAATCAGTCTTAATCAGCTAATGACGGGGCCCTGAATGCAGCCCCAATCCTCAGAGATGCTATTAAGCTTATATAAGGAGTGACATTGTCCTGGTGTGTTATAAGGCTTTAGAATACACTCTTACTCTCTCTTCTCTGTCCCTCGCCCACACATTCTAGCACAGACACATCCATGTTCACATACTCCCCCCAATATGTCCATCAGATGCCGAAGCTGCTTAGCTAGTCTGGGATCAAATACATGCAAGCTAAGAGAAGGTTTTACCCATCAAGTGGTTCAAATTTATTTCCTAAAAATAAATCACTTCAATCTGTAATGGCAGCTAACCCAGGAGAGAAGGGAGTACTTTGCATAGAATTATAGACTGGGGGATAAGGGAAACACAGGGAGGGAGATTTGAGAACTTCCTAATCATCAGAACTGTGCAGCAACAGAATGGCCAGCTTGAGGAAGTAGTGAGCCCCCTGTCACTGGAGGTGAGTGAGCAAAAGTGGGGGATAATGGATAAGGATTCCTGTGCTGAGCAGAGACTGAATGGTAACTGACATTTTTACACAATCAGTTTTGTGCCAGGAATTGTGCTCTGTAGGCATTATAACAAAGATGGCAAAATGATTTAATCTCAAATGCCAAATCTTATCTATTGGGAATGGCTGCCCGGAGCTCTGGACACACAGAAAGCTTCTGAGGCTCAGGAAGAAAGAATATCTTGATCTATTTGGAATGTTTTCCATGGGGCAAAAGAAGAAAACAGTTATCTTGATCGATTAGCAATGTCTGCCATTGATGGGGGATAAGAAAACAGCAGGCATGCTATTTGCTAATGGTATATCTTGTCACTTATTAAGCCCTTCATAGATGAGGAAATTGAGATTCAGAGGCTCATAGTTGGTAAGTGGCTCCAGAGGTTGTGCTCACGGCCCCACGCCACTCTGCCTCTCAGTGACGAGAGGACTGGCCCTGGGACTAACTGTGCAACCACCAGCCCACACTGCACCCTCGTTTTCAAATGCCACAGGCATCTGAGCGTAACCTCCAGGAAGTTATCAGATGGGTCTGCAGGACGCCCCAAGGAGAAAGCAGGTGCGCCACTCCCCGACCCTGGACAGACCCTCCACACCCCTGACCCATCTCTGACTCCCAGCAACACTGGAAGCGACTGTCCCCACTGCATGGATGAGGAAACCGGGGCAACTGCATGTGGGCCATTTGTCCTCCTCAGGTGCTGTGCTTGAGGCACATTCTACAGCATATGCAGTGCAGAAAACCAGGGAGGGCAAGGTGGCCGTGGCAGGGACTCAGTAGGCACCACATGCCTGCCTCTCAGCCCATCTTAACACAAGAGGTGGCTTCTCAGCCCCACCTGCACCGAGTCAGCTCTCTGAGCCTTGAACTTTCTGATAGTCTTTCATGGCAGGGGGAAACTGCTCCTTCCCAGCCACGTGATACCCTCTATCGGCACCTTCACATTGCTAGTCCCACAGCCAGACTCCATCAGACCTTCTGCTCCTCTCCCTGCAGGCTACTTTTCAATGATTTCTCGTTCCCTTCTCATCAATCATCCATCCTTCCTGTCCCAGCCTCTCTCTCCAGTCCTATCATTCAACTTCTATCCCTACCACTTCCTTTCAGGGTGGGACACCTTTCCCCCAAATCCTGGCTATGAAACAAAGCCACCATGAAAACAGAGATTTCAAATGGAGCTGGGCCCAGTCCTTATGCTTACAAGGTCCTAGAACAAGAAGGAGAGCAGGTATGGGCTGGTCCTGACCCCAGGGATCCACTCCCCTGTTGTGAAGTCAGGGGAATGGAGATGGCAAGGGCAAGGCACACACATTAAGGCCACTCAGGACCTTGGCCAGGCTTTTGGGGTTGCATAAGCCAGAGGGTGTGGCTGCTTTTGTGTTCCGTGCAGATGGTGTCCTGGGACTGTGCCGGCAGCGGGCAGGGGCCATGGCTGTGGAGGCCTGGAGACCTGGTGTCGCCTCCCCTGCCGACACTTCACCTTGGATCCGCTTCAAAGTGGTTAAAGAGGTTTACTGACATGACAGAAGTGCCCCCACCTTTCAGATAAACCCCAAGGCTCACCATCCCAAAGAGATAAGTCAGGGATGAGGTTTCTGTTTGTGAATGGTGGACCTTGCACCCCTGCTTCTTCAGTGCACTTGGGTTTTTCTTCAGTGCTCATTAACTCGGAACTGCTGAAAAAAGTCACCAAAGACCAGTTGTTTGCAAATTCTTAGCATCAAGTTGCTTTCTGCAAACAAACTCTTTCTCGGAACCCCAGGCCAGGAGACAGGTTTTAAAAACAGGAAATGTTGAGGTGGGATGGCCCTGTGACCCCTCCAAAATGACATGCAAATTTATTTGTGTACGTGAGTTTTCCTTGGGTAAGAGTCTGTAGTTATCTTGATTCTTCCAGGGCTACTTACCCCCGGGAATGGTTAAGAGGGACTGGAAGCTCCTGCTGACAGTCTAGGATACTGTGATTGTCACATCTATTTTTGTCACCTGTTTGCCTTTCTAGCTGGGTGTTGCTCCAGCTGACATTTAAATGAGTTTGCATTTGTAGAGCCCACACCAACTGGTGCTTCGGGGGCAGTGGGGGGTGAGGAGGAGGGCCCGGAACTAACAGATGGAAGGGGAGTGGCTGCCGGGGATTAAAAATGTGGTTCCAGATGATCAGGAGTTGCCTGGGAGCATCTGAAGTGCTTTAAGTGCTACATAGAGAGCTGGAATGTGGGTGGGATAGCCCTTGTTCCAGTCTCTCTTCCTTGATGTGCTGTGTGGCTGTGAACAAGACCCTTTCCCTCTCTGTTTTCAACTGCACAGTGAGGACCAGTGTTTCCCAAAATGTGAAGCATGCACATACAACATGGCCTGAAATAACATCAGCTCACTCACAGAGGAAGCTATCAGCATGGGGCCGGGCATCTTCAACACCTAGTTAACCCCTGTGGAACTCCCGGCTGCCCTGGGGCTCAGGGCAGATTGCAATGTCTGGTTGGACTGTGATGTATGTGGTTTTCTGGGCATTGCTATATTCTATTTATGCACAGTGCCCTTTCCAGCAGTGAGATGAATGAAGTCTTTTCAAGCAAAGAATGGACATGTGGCAATTTAACACAAAATGTTAAGAAAATCGCATAGGAAGAATGTGGATATGAAAATGTGGGGTTGGGTGAAAATACCCAAAACTGGGGAAGACTTAGGCAAGTTGATCTACTGGGTCCTAAAAAGCACTGTCATTCTGGACCCCCATCTACACAATCCCTGGAGAAGGTCCCAGGGCCCAGGCCCTGCGAACGACCCCAGAGCAGTGAGGGTGGGGTGTGGGGAGGGGATTTCTGAGCAAAGGCCTGAGGTTGTAGCAAGGAGCCAAATACCTTTCTCAGACTGGGTGTACATACACCTCTTGGGGTACCAGGATCTGGGCTATGGAGTTGGTGAAGCCTCAAAGATTGAGGACAATGAAAATCATCTTCTGAGTAGTTTAAGATGTTACCTGTTTACAAAAAGAGTGTGGCTGTATTGTGGGAGAGAATGCAAATTTTACAACCACTTTGGGAAATGTCCATGGGCCCCAGACAGTGGCTAAGCTGGACTCTGGCAGCAGGCCATCTGGGTTTGAGTTCCACATTACCTGCGTGAACTTTAGGAACTCCCTTGGGTGGCTAGGACTCCAGCTTGCAGGCACCAGAAGCGGGCTCAGCTAACTGCATCCAAAGACATGGGCCTTATTTATTGGAAGGGTGCGCAGCCACTCTTAGAGTCTCAGAATCAGCAGCACTCAGAGGAGGGGCCTGGAGCAAGTACAGCAGGCAGAGTCTTCAAGGTGAAGATGTGCCTCAGGATTCAAACATCAGAGTCCCGGGAGAGCGCGCCCAAGCCTGGGTCCTGTGCCTACGCCTTAGTCAGGAGTCTTGGCCAGACTGCCAACCCTGAGGGAGGGAGGTTCTCCAAAGGGAAATTGGGGTGTCCGTCCATAAAAAAGGGGCGAAGAATGCTAATCTGGCAAAGAAAAGAAAACAAAGGTCTACCCTCTCACTTTGCCTAGTTTTCTCTGCAAACAGGAATGAAAATGGTCAGGCCTTTGAGGGCGATTGAGGGGATTACATCATGTCACTGTGGAAGGGCCTGGCTCTCAGCAACTGACACTTCATAAATGTCAGTGATTGGGGTTTTTTTCATTGTTTGTTATAAAAGGACACAAAAACAAGCCACTATGGGCCAGATGTGAGCCTAACAAATGCCACATGTTTCCTTTGTTTACAGCCACAGAGGCTTTGAGGTTGGCAGATGTGGGTTCAAATCCTGGCTTCACCACTGAGTAGCTGTGAGGCCCCAGGCAAATGACATCAGTCCACTGAGACCCAGTGTTCACATCTGGCTGCCAACAGCTGCCTGAGCACAAAGCCCAGTGTCTCGATGGCAGACAGCAGCACAGCAGCACAGCCAGGCCCAGCACAGCCAGGCCCAGGGGCCCAGGGCAGGTGAACAGCCCAGCCTTCCTTTCCCAGTGTAACTCCGGGAGCCCCACCTTCAGGGGAGGGCCAAGAGCTCTTGGGTAACTTTGACTGATCCTTGTTTGGGGCAGTTTCCTGTGCCAGGAACCTGAGTTGGGCAAACACCAAGATGCTCTAGGGCTGGTGGTTCCCATGGGAATTCCCTGAGGCACTGGCTTAAATGCAGATTCCCAAGCCTCCTAGAGACCCAACGATCCCCAGGTGATGCGCGGCAGAGAGATCATGCTCTGACTTCTCCAAATCACATCTACAGCACCTTCCTACACTCCCGCATACCCTCCCAGGCAGTCAGCCCATTTGGAACAGCCCTGACAGGAAAAAAGGCCCTCCTGTCCTAGAGCTGCCCTTCCCAATGGCCTCTGGTCCCTGCGGACCTATTCTGGGCACCCTGATCCAGCACAGCTCTCAGGGCCTAGGAGACAGGCTCTCCCTCTGTCTGCTTTTCTCCCAGCTCAACCACTTAAATGTGGCTAAGGCTGGGTAGAAGTGGGGTGTGGGCATACAGGAGGCGAGGGCCTGGGATGCTGGAAGGAGGGACCCACTGAATCCAGCGAAACAAAAGCAATTATACAGGAAACCAGAGTCAGGAGTGGGAAGAGGGTGAGGATTGAGGTAGGGAACTAGGGGGCTCGGGTTCAGGAATCAGAGACTGCTTGCCTGGGTTCCAGGCAGCTCCTACAAGCCCTGACTCTCTCTGCTTCAGACAACAAACACTTTCTGAGCTGTTCCTGCTCCTTTGCCACCCCACTCCTCAGGAAGGCAGAGCTGCTGCAACATCTCTGCCCAGAACTCCAGCCTCATCTCCTCAAAGACTAGGGGACCTCCGTTGGTTCTGGCTGCCCAGCACTGGCACCCCCTTTTCTGACTTCTGCTCATTCACAGAACCCCCATTTTCCTCCCAGGAATCAGTCCCTCTTTTGGGCCACTGTGACTTATTGGCACTCTTCACTCCCTGTTTCAAGGGGTCCTGAGACTCAGGTCTAGCCAGTCAGTATACCACTCTTCTAAGCCACAGTGATTGGTTCAGAGATGGGCATGTGACCTAAGCCTGGCCAATGAGAGCCTTCCCAGGTCATTTGCTGGGTCCAGAGCTACAAAGGCGAGGTGAGTGGGAGGCAGAGTCTGCTCAAGCCCCTTGCCTGGTGTAGAATTGTGTCTACCTATTTTTTTTCTAGTTTGCACCCAGGTGTTATACACGCTGGCAGAGGCCCTGGGTGAGCTTTCAGGGAGAGGGCCATCAATTTCCCTGTGGGTTGCACAAAGGTGGGATGTTCCCGAAGCTGCAGGTGCTAGGTTTGCCTCCTCAGGGGAGAGCTTTAGGCAAAGCTATCATTACCTAGGAAAGAAGAACTGAGAGAGGGAGAGACAGATGCCAGGTGACTTTTTTTTTTTAACCACCTGAAGCCAGCTGTACTTGAAATCCAAACTATCCTTGGATTTTTTTCAGTTATAGGACTCAATACATTCTTTTTAACAGGGGAAAGCAGTTTGAGTTCATTTTCTCTTCCTTAAACCTAAGATTTTCCAGTGGCTTGCACCAACTCCTGTTCCTTAGAAGCCTGGTGTTCAGAGGTGGGAGGGGATCCCAGGCCCCCACAGACAAAGCAGGGGTGTGCCATGTGGCTCCGGCAGCTCGTGGTTTCAGCACATAACCCCCTGCTCCCTCAGTACCTCCCCAGGGACTGAGTTAAACAGTCCTCTCCAACTCCACAGGGCCTGCTGCCTTCCAACTTAGCTCTCCTTGGTCGTGCTACTTTAGCTAATGGCTCCTCCATTTGTTTCCTCTTCTCAGGACACAGATCTTGGACCCATCCATGTTCAATCTGTAGCAAATCCTATTGGCTCCACCTTCAAAATATGTGCAGAGACCAATCGTGTCTTTACCATTCCCACTGCAACCACCGTGCCCGGAGCCCCATCATCTCCCACATGGATAAATCAGTGTCTCCCTCACCGCGACCCCATTGTGTCTCCTTTCTCCACTAGTCAGGGCAGGCTAGGTTGTGCTGTGGTAACAAACAATCCTCACATCCCCATGGTACACCATGTAGGTTTGTTTCTTCTTCCTGCTACATGTTCCTCTGACTATGGTCCAGGACCCAGGTTTTTGGGGCAGCCAGTCTAGGACTCAACTCTGCCACACTGACAGTCACCATGGCAGGGGAAAGAGAGAGCATGGCCTGGGGTATGCTTGTAAGCATTCCCCAGAAGCCATGACAGCACTCTGCTCCCACTCCATCAACCAAATCAGTCACATGCCACGCCTGGCTCTAATGGGGCCAGCGAAGAGCAGTGTTTTGCTGCAGAACTGAAAACACCTGATGCAGTGCCCATGACAACAGTACCCCCCATTCACTTCCCCCTCTCAACAGCAGCCAGAGGGGCTCTGTTAAAGCATGATGCAGGGCACACACCTCCTCTGCTCAGAGCCCTTCTGTGGCTCCCGCCTGCCTCTACAAGGTCAGGCACAATCACTGCCTGGGACCTCCTGGACCCTACCTTCGACTCTCTCCACCTCACTCACTTCACTCTGTCTGATCTCCTTGCTGTTTCTCAAACCTACCAGGCATGCTCTTACCTCATAATCTTTGCTTATGTCTGGAATGCTTCTAAAGGTATCCAGGGGCCTCACCTTCAAGCTCACTGATGCCTCCCTGTTATGGGCTGAATTGTGTCCCCCCCAAAACAAAAATTCGTGGTGAAGTCCTAATCCCTGGGATCCCAGAATGTGACTGTAACTAAAGATAGGAACTTTACAGAGATGATTAAGTTAAAATGAGGTCTCTAGGGTGGCCCTAATCCAATATGACTGATGTCCTCATAAAAGCAGATTAGGATACAGATGTACACAAGGGGAAGACAGGTGTGAGGACACAGGGAGAAGGTGGCCATCTGCAAGCTGCAGAGAGAGGCCTCAGAAGAAGCCAACTTTGACAACGCCTTGATCTTGGACTTCTAGCCTCCAGAACTGTGAGAAAATAAATTTCTGTTGTTTAAACAACCCAGTCTGTGGTACTTGGTTACAGCAACCACAACAAACTAATGTATTCCCCTTGCCATATTTTTAAAGATTATAGACCATTCTTTTACCTGTCCTTCAATGGTCTCTGTCCTTTCCCCTGCCTATTTTTCTGTGCAGCATTATCACCTTCTAATGTCCTAAATGTTTTCCTTTGTGTGTGTGTGTGTGTGTGTGTGATCTATTAATTCTCATAGAATATAAGCTTAATTAAGGCAGGGATTTTTGTCTTTCCCTAGGGCTCAGAATAACATCAGGCACATAGCAGATACTCAATAAATATCTATTGGATGAATGAATGAGTGGATAGATAGATAAATGCTATAAGCCACTCAGAAACCCTCATTCTTCCCTAAACCATAAGGCTTTTTTGCCCCTTTTCTTTGATAGACTCAGTATTGGAGGGTAGCAGGGGCGTTTTGAAAGTCTGACCTTTTGAAGTAAGTGGTATCTATCAAACCTTGAAATAAGGATATGTGATTAAGTTCATGGTGAGGACCCCGGAGGTCCCTATATACCAGCTCAGAAATGAATGCACAAGGACCTCAATGCAGAGGCATTATACTGAAAATACAGTAAGGACCCAAATGCCCAACAGTAAAGGATTGGGCATAAGCTGGTATGGCCCCATAGATGGAGATCATGCAGATGTTAAAAAGAATAAAAGGGGTCCATGTGCACCAAGGGGAGGACGGCTGAGAGGGTATCAAGTGGAAGACTGATCGGCACCTAGGACATAACTAGTATATAACTAGTATCCAAGTTATGCTTTCACATGTGCAAAAACCAGTAACAAAAAGATACCTGAGGGAGTAGAGTAAGGTTCCTGTATCAGTTACCTATTGTCACAGTATGCTGTGTAACAAGCAACCCTAAAACTGCCAGTAGCACACAATAATAAGCACTAATTGCTCACTAGCCTGAGAATGGCTTCTCTAGGTCAAGGCCTAGTCTGCTCTGCTGATCTCGGCCAGGCTTGCTCAGATGTACAGGGCAGGCTGGCTAGTGACTGACGTAGTATGGCCTCAGCTAGGACGACTGGAATGGCTGAGCTTGGTGCCATTTGTCTCTATCCCACTAGCCTGGACACATCATCATGGCAATGACAGAGGCACAAGAGCCAGCAAGCCTCTACGAGGTCAGGCACAGTCGCTGCCTGGGACCTCCTGGACCCTACCTTCGACTCTCTCCACCTCACTTACTTCACTCTGCTCTGATCTCCTTGCTGTTTCTCAAACCTTCCAAATGGGGGTGCAAAATGCTTCCAAGCCTGCCTTGCAGCTTGATTGTTAATGTCCCTTTGGCTAAAGTAAGTCACCTGGCCAAGCTCGGCATCTAGGTGGGTAGGGGCTGCCAAGGGCATGGATCCTGGAAAGGATAAAGAAGCGGGGCCATTTTTGTAACTTGCTGTGGTTGTTTTTCACAAAGGCCAACCCTGGGACCAGGATTCATGTCTGAGTGACTTGTTAGGGCAGTGCAGGGTGGGGCAGGGGGATGTTGGTGGGGAGCAGGGGAAGCAGGGCAAGGAAGGATGAGAAACCAGGTCATGGGTAACCAGGCAAAACAGTAGCCTCAGGCTGATTCTGCAGCGGGGTCCAGGGTAAAGCACACCTCAGAGTTTGCTCTGACTCCTGGGTCACCCGTTCACTGGCTATAGGCCACCTGGCGTCAGGGTGGAGGTCACTCTAGGCTCTCTCGGTCACAAGCAAAACGTCTCCAGTGGCCCAAGGACCATCCTTTGGGGAACATGGCAGGGGTGGGTGCTAGAAGCAAGGCCCGCAGAAGCCAGGGGAGGGCCGGCACCACTGAGGGCAGCTGGGCCAGGCACCGACAGCGTCTGCTCTGGGGGCCAGAGAGGTAGAAGCTTATCTCCACTTTAGGTTCTTTGGTACTGTTTTAATATTTTATCAAGAGCAATTAGTGGTTCTACAGTTTTAAAAAATCCAATAGGCAAATATTTCCAGTGAAAGTCTCTCAAGGTGTCTCCAGTGGTGCAGTGGCAGTGGGCAAGCTTGGCCTAAAGCTTACTCTGGGGTTACAGGTGGCTTGGAGGAGAGTCTGGGAGTCCTGGGTTCAAGACCCACTCTGCTGTGTGAACTGGGGCAAGTGGCTTTCCCTCTCTGACCCTCTGCTTCCCCCAACAATGTGGATAATTACCTACCTGCTATGGGGTCTCTGCTGAGCGCCAGGGGGGTGAAGGCATTGGGGAGCACAGCAGATGCTCAATTACTGACTGTGGCACTTCCAGGGGCCACTCGTGGGGGAAAGCTGGACCCTCCCCACCCCATCCAGACTGAGAAGTGATCTGCAATCCTACACATGTGAGTTCCTGGGCTCCTACGTCCACCAGCTTTCCTGCCCTAGCAACGAGCTCACGGTCCCACTGTTCTTGCCACTGGCCTACCTGGCCAGCTGGTTCTGCTGCTACAGGCCACTCCATGGGGACCCAAGGCCCAGGGGCTCCATGACCTGGTCCCTCCTGACTCTCAGCACCAACGTCTCTCCTCCACTCTCCATGTTTTACCCCAGAAATGCCCAGCAGCTTCTGCACCCCATGCATTTCACGCGATGTCACATCTCCAGGTCTTTGTCCGTGCTGCAGTACAGTACTATTAACTACAGAGCGCTCGCTTCTGCATCCCTCGCTGGGTGCCAGGCACTGTTCTAAGTGCTTTTGAACATATTTACTCAAGAATTTCTCTCAATAGTCCTACGTGTAGGTGCTATTCTCATTCCCATTTCGTAGGTGGGCACACTGAGCCAACACAGGGGAAGAGAGTCACAGTAGCAGGTCAGGTCTCGGCCCCATCAGCGAGTGAGTGCTGGCGTGGGAGGGCATCTCTGGTCCCACGGCCCACCCCATTCAGAAAGTGAAGGGTGGGCTCCTTCTTGTCAATCAGGCCATGAGCCTAGGAGGAAGGTAGGCTCAGGTCAGGAGCCAAATGTTCACAGGACAGAAAACACAGTGAGCACTTTAGGAGAAAGCTAAACTCATACCACATGGAGAAATCATCCATCACTTCTCAAGTTGGTAAAAATCAAAATAATCCGATGAAATCCTGTGTTAGGGGGTGGAAGGAATAGTAATCCCTCAGACATCGTAGTGGGAGGTCCTGGGGAAGATAGGGCAGGTATTGCAAATGCTCAAACCCTTCGGCTGGCGATCGCACTTCTGGGAACTTATCCCACAGGCGTGCTGAAGCCACAGAGCGAGCGCAATGTACTCGCAAGATTATTATTGCAGTGCTGTTTGTAGAAGCACAAGTTTAAACAGTTAGGTCCCCCAGCAGGGAACCAGTTAAATCAATTCTGCTTTATTTGTCGGTTGGCAGACTTGCAGCCACAAAAACATAATAAGGAAGCTCTGAACACGCTGATATAGAACTATCTACAAGATATATCAAGTAAGAGGCAAGGTGTCTAGACATAACACCAAAGGCACAGTCCATAAAAAACAAGTGGGTAAGCTGTACCTCATCGAAATTAAAAACATTCGCTGTGCAAAAGACTCTGTTAATAGGCTGAAAAGACAGGCCGCAGATTGGGAAAAAGTGGTATTTGCAATCCCCAAGAAGGACTTGTATCTAGACTATATAAAGAACACTCTAAACTCAATAGTATAAAAGTGAAAAACATTAATTTGGAAGTGGGCGAAACATTTAAATAGATAGTTCACAAAAAAGGACATATGAATGGCAAATAAGCACAAGAAAAGATTTCAACATCATGAGCCACCAGGGAAATGCAAACTAAAGTTGACAAAATAGTATTACAAGTACAAACCTGTTAAAATGGTTAAAATAAAAAGAAATACAAACAAAATCAAGGGCTGACAAGAATACAGAGTGACTGGAACTCTCCAACACTGTTGTGGGGACATAAAATGGTACAGCCACTCTGGAAAACAGTCAGACAGTTTCTTGTCCACTTAAGCACACATTCACCATACAACTGAGAGATTGTACCTCTGGGTGTTTGTCCTAGAGAAATGAAGACAGGTTCGTGCAAAAACTTGTCTATGGACATTCATAGCAGCTTGATTTGTAGTCACCCCAAACTGAAACCAACCCAACTGTCCCTAACAGGCAAATGGATAAACAAACTGTGGTGTGCCCAATTAAATGGAACACTATGAAGCAATAAAAAGGAATGAATTATTGATAAACAGCACATTGAATTTACCTCAAGGGCATCGTGCTGAGCAAAAAGTGCCAGTCTCAAAAGGTTACATGCTGTATGGTTCCATTTATATAACACTCTCAAAGCGACATAATGAGGGTGATGGAGAATGAATCCGTGGTTGCTAGGGGATAGGGTTTGGGAAAGGTGTGATCATAAAAATTAACACACAGGAGTTTCTTTGTGGTGATTGGAAGAGGTTGTATCTTGATGGTTACAAAATCCATACATCCATGTGATAAGATTTCTTAGAAATGTGCATAGGAAAACAAAACAAAACAATTATTGCATGTAAAAACTGGTGAGATCCAAATAAGGTTTGATTTTGAGTTAATAATTTTGTACCAAAGTCAATTTCCTCGTTCTAACAATGCAGTGGGTTATGTAAGATGTTATCACTGGGGACAACCGGAGGGAGCTGGGGGAAAGGTCCCTGGGAACTCTGTCCTATTTTTGTAACTTCTGTGAGTCTGAAGCTATTTCAAAATCAAAAGCTTTAATGTAGCAATGATTTGGGGCTGCTTTCCTCAATTTGATTTCTTTTTGTTGTGAAAAATGATAGCAAAATAATAATAATAATAATAATAATAATAATAATAATAGCAGCAAGGTGAAGAGAGTCCCATTTCTGTGAAACGTAAATGCGAGCGTAATTCCTGTCCATGATGTAATATTTCTGGAGACGTACACAAGGGACTGGGAATATCGGAGCCATGGGAGGGGACAGGCAGCAGGGGCCCAGCAATGAGAGAAAGAGAAAAACCCTGATTTTTCAGTTTTTCTCTGGAGACTTTTACATTTTATATTGTGGATATCTATCACCTTTTAAAACTTTGAATTTAATTGACTGCAGGGGAACAGAAGATGCGCCACCTGTTTGGTTCAGAGATCCTCGAAGGGCCAGAAGGGAGTGGGGCAGTGTCCGGGACACAAAGATTTCATCGGGGAGGCCATACTTTACCAAGCTCAAGGGAGGCTAGAAACTCAAAAGAGTAGTTGACGTGGCAGGGAGGGCACCAGCTCCAGTCATGGGTGGGGCCAGGAAACAATGCCCCCTTTGTCTCCTTGACAGCAGTAAGAAGCAGGGGTAATTATCACAGTCACCACAAGAATGGACACTTACCTAACCACTCAACTAAGCACTTCTCAGGGAACAGCTCACGTAACTCTTTAAACAACATCATTGCATAAAAAAGGAAACTGAGGCACAGAAGTGCAGTCACTTGTCCAAGGTCCCACATGAAGTTGGCAGCACTATTACACGCAGGACCTCCTGCCAGAGCTACGGGGTCTCCCTCTTGGATCCCTTGGCCAGAATCCCCACAGCACATGCTGGACCCGGGCCAGGGGTGTGGAGGGGAAAGGCTCCCAGCTTGGAACTCCCCCACCCGCCACACAGGCTGGTGGAGGGAATGGGGGGATGGAGTCAGGCAGGCAACACACCTAGGCACTGGACTGTCTCATGGATCCTGCTGGGGGACAGCAGGCAGATGACAAACATGCCACAGGAGGTGGGGGAATTGTAAGAGGCTGTGAGCAGGCTTGAGCTAGAGCAGGGGAGGCTCGGCCCAGACTGGCCAGAGAGTCATGGGCAGGGCCCCAGTTCTGGTCTCGTAGGGGAGTCTAGTCTCTCTCCACATCCTCCCTTTCCTTATCTCAGCTGCAGAGCATAAGAGTGCCCCCTCCCAGGGCCCAACGTGAGCCTTCACTGGGCACTACCAGGGGATGCCTTGTCAATAGCTTCAGAATGTCAGCAGCTTCAACACCGGGGGACAGCCCAGGCCACCACCAACAGGTGAAGGGTAATTTGTAGAAGACCCACTTATGGAACATCACATAGCAATAAATAAAACCAAATTACAGTGACATGTAATGATGAATCTCTAAGAGTGGTGAGCAAAAGCAACCAGGAATAAAAAGAGTACATACTGTAATATTCTGTGTATATAGAGTTTAAAAATAGGCAAAATTATTCTACGTTGTTAGAAGCCTGGATCCTCGTGACTTCTGGGGAAGAGGGACGGGGAAGGGCCTGGAAGGGGAAATGAAGGGGAAGGACTTCCGATCACACCGGTGTGTTCACTTTGTGACAACTCATCAAGCTGTACCCTTGCGTTCCACTCCTTTTTCTGTATGCAGCTTACACCTTAATAAAAAGTTTATTTTAAAAACTAAAGGAAGGCAACCTACAGAATGGGAGAAATCATTTGCAAATCACATGTATGGCAAGGGTTTAATATCCAAAAAATATAAAAAACTTCTACAATTCAACAACAATGAAAAACTAAATGAGATTAAAAACTGGGCAAAGGACTTGAATAGACAGTTCTCCAAAGGAGACGTGCAAATGGCCAAGAAGTATATGGAAATTTGCTCAACATCACAAGTCATAAGGGAAATGCATGCCCAAACCACACCCATTAGGTAGCTAATATTTAAAAAAATACTAACTGTTGGTGGAGAGAGTGGAACCCTTGTGCACTGTTGGTGGGAATGTAAAATGGTGCAGCTGCTGCGGAAACAGGATGAAGTTTTCTCAAAAAATTAAAAATAGAACCACCAGATGACCCAGCAACTCCACTTGTGGGCATATACTCAGAAGAACTGACAGCAGAGTCCTGAAGGGACATTTGTGCACCCACATTCAGAGCAGCATTATTCAAGAGGTGGCAGCAGCCCAAGTGTTCATTGCCATTTTTCCCTAGTGATGGATGGATAAACACAATGTGGACTATACACACAACGGAATAGTATTCAACCTAAAAAAGAAAGGAAATTCTGATCCATGAACCTTGAGAACATTACGTAAGTGAAATAAGGCAATTATAAAAGGACACATACCCTAGCCTGGTGGCTCATTTGGTTGGAGCTTCATCCTGCACACCAAAAGTTTGTGTGTTTGATTCCCAGTCAGGGCACATGCCTAGGTTATGTGTTCGATCCCCAGTCAGGGAGCAATTGGGAAGCAACTGATCTATGCTACTCTCTCACATCAATGTTTTTTTTTTCTCTCTCTCACCCTTCCTTTATCTCTAAAATCAATAAACATATCCTCGGGTGAGGATTAAAAATAATAATAAATATAGAAGGTCACATACTGCATGATTCCACTTATATCAGGTCACTAGAGCAGTCGAACTCATAGAGCCAGTAAGTAGAATGGTGGTTGCTGGGGCAGGAGGGGAGGGGAGTGGGGAGCTGTGTTTAATGGGCACGGCTTCACTTTGGGGAGACGGAAAAGAGTTCTGGAGATGACGGTGGTGGCAGTTGCACAACAGCGTAGATGTACTTAATGCCACTGAACCGGGCACTTAAAAATGGTTAAGGTGGGAAATTCACGTGTTTCCCACGGTTAAAAACAAATAAGGGCAAGGAAGGTAGTCCAGCCTTCAGCTGTGGTAACCTGATCTCACCGGCCTGCATTTCCAAACCCAGAAAATGGGTGCAGCCAGGGGCCATGTCTGTGGAGGGTGCGGGGACAGGCTGGCCATCTCATGGGCATGAAGTTGCCATTATTCTCATGACTTCATGAGAGGCCATTATGGGAATGAGTGAGCTGCGAATTTCTCAAGCATGGCTCCCTATAGAAAGAATGTCAGTGGGGGAGCCCAGCCTGAGAGCACCCCCTCCCCAGGTCAGGGAAGCCAGCTATTCCCACTAGACCCTGCTGATGCCTGGCAAGGAGCCAAAGGGGCACTCGGAGGGTGGTGGCAAGTTGAAGCAATTCCACACTGTCCTCACATGTTGCATGTGAGGTCTGTGGAAGGTGCTGCCCCACCCCTCAAACCCAGCCTCCCTCCTAGTCTTTGTGGTCACTTCTGGGGTCACCAGAGGGTAGGCATTAGGAAGTCCAGTCTGGGCCAAATTAAATCAACATTGGGATTTTGCATACAAATTGCACCACCACCCAGCTGATGCCTAGCAGTGAGTCCCACAGGCTAGGACCCTCCTGGAGGCAATAGTTTTCCAAAGCAGATTTCTCAACCTAGTCCCAGCTTCACTGTTGCCTCCAGGCTTCCTCCACTCTGTGTTGAGGGGGTAGGGAAGGCAAGTAGGAAGAGGTGGGGAGCACTGCAATACAGGAGAGCTTGTCAGGAGGACGGGACAGTCCTCTAGGTCCTCCTGCTCTTCCCCTGCACCTGCTTAGTGGCTTGGCTTCAGGTCCGGATGACCAAGAGTGAGCCTTGGGCCTTGAAACCGACCTCTCCAGCCTCAGCCTCTTCATCTGCATCATGAGATGGTCAGAGACCAGCCTCCCAGCCACCGTGAGAGTGGGTTGTGCTTTGGGCTTTATTTAGGGCAAATTCTGGGCCAGAACTTTTGAGATGGAAAATTCTGGCTTGACAGTTCCCTGGCCGTGTGGCCTGGAGAAGTTACCTAACACCTCCATGTCTCAGCTTGCTCATCTGTCTAATGGGGGCAAATATAGGACAGACCTGGTAGAAGCACTGAGGGGATGAAGTTAATTAATATGCATAAGACTCCCGTAGTAGGACTGGCTGGTGGTACACACACAGCAGATGTGAGCAGTTACTGATGTTTTGAAGCAGGGGCGATAGTTTGAGAAGGCACACAGCCCTGGCCATAGCTTACATTTAGATGTTTGTAGCACTGTGAGCCAGGGTGCATGCTCTTCCACCCACTGCCCCCTTCTGAGGCCAGGCACTGTGGACAGCCCTGGTGCCCAGGGGTCTGGCATGCGTGGGTCTCAGGGCATCTGTTGTCTGTCCCCAGTTTCCCCAGGCCTGGCTCCCAGCCTAAGTCCATCCAGACTCAAGCCCTGCCTGACCAGACTGTCCCAGGGAAGGATACAGGCATTGGTGAGGATCCAGAGCCCGAGGACTGAGTAGGAGGAACTGTGGTTGGGTGGCTGGCAGGCTGGGCGGGTGGGGGCTGGCGCAAAGGCAGTCCTCTTCTCCCCACCCCTGAGAGCCCCGGCTCCCCTGCAGCTCTCCTCCACTTCCTGGGGTAAGCTGCAGGGCCTCTCCGGTCTTCGGGTACCTCATCTGTCAGAAGTCTGTTGTGGGGGTTCAACGAGATAACCACCTCTCAGGTGCTCAATACATGGTGGCTGCAGTTGTTATTTCTATCATCTCATTGGTGGTGGTGGTGGCTGTCCAGGGCACTGGGGTTAAAAGGTTGCCAGAGCTTAGAAGGAAGTGAGAATTATGGATGTCCCACTGCACATACTTTGCAAATGAGAAATCCAAAACCCAAGGTCACGCAGGGATCCAGGCTCCTCACACCACTGAGTCAACATTGTCACATAAGTGGCTTCTTGCATGGCCCCTGGAGGGAATGTGCAGAGGAAAGAGGGTCCCCACAACTCAAAATGTGGGTGGAAGGAAGGGAGGCTCCCTGGGACACACAGAAACACTGTCTGTCTGTCTGTCTGTCTGTCTGTCTGTCTGTCTGTCTGTCTCTCTCTCTCTCTCAGTAGCACAGTGGGAATCCTGTATTAGCTATTCAGTTCCAGGATGGGGAGAAGTAATACAGAGCCCACATGTGCTAGACAGAGTGGGGACACAGGTGCACCATCCAAAAGTGGCTCAGAGAACTGGAAGAACATCTGGCATTGACCTGAATCTCTCATTTATGAATTCTGCTCATTTTATTATGGAATTATTCAAACATATAGAAAAGTCTTATTTTATCATTTTTGATAAATCTCTCTCTCCAAACTCTCCACTTTCCTGTCATCCCCCTTTTATTTTTGGTCCAGGCACTCCGTTTGGGAGACACACTAAGAATTTTCCCAGCAACAATGTATGGTTTTACCCAAGAAGTTTTCGGGATTCATTGCTTACGGGACGGCGGAGTTCCTTAGGCATTGTAGTCATTCTCATTCTACCTTCCTGCGTTTGCCCACTTACCAAGTTCCATGCATGTGCTAAGCATTTTGCATGGATTATTACATTTAATTCTACAGAAAATAATGTACCAAGTGCCCATGGATTCCTCACCCAGCGCTATTAAATTCTAAGACGCTGCTGCTGCTGCTCCTCCTCCCCTTCTTCAAGGATCATATCAGAGACACGGAAGGAGCACCAGCAACCTCTCCCTGATTGCATTTCTCTCCCCCCTCCCACTCCCAAGGGTAATCACTCCCTGCATCTGGAATGTACCCTTCCCATATTTGTTTTCACACATACATCTGTATCTGTTAACTGACTGGTTTTTGCTTGTTTTCAAACTTTGTATAAATGGGACTTTACTGTATGAGTCACTGGCAACTTGTGTTTTTTTTATTCAACATCAGTTAGTGAGGTTGCTCCACATCGCTCCACAGAGCTCTAATCTACGCACTGACAGTCTGTAAAGAAACCTCGATTCATTAAGGCCCTTTCCTGTTGGTGGACCGGTAGGTGGTTTCTAGCTGCTTGCCCTCGCAGCTCAGCTGTCCCGGGTGCAAACACTGACCAAAGGGTGCCATGACAGGGTGCAGGGTGTGACGTCATGGCTTCCCTACATGGTGTCTGACTGCTTTCCAAGGTGGTGTTGCCACTTCTTGGTCCCACAGCTGCACATCAGATACTATGTCATCCACAGTCACACTGTAGCTTGATGGCAGACCAAACACTTCTTAAATGAAGAAACAGGATCAGGGAGGAAAAAGGCCCAGGATCCTAGAGTCAGTGACCAAGGGAAGCAGGACTTGATGTTCCAGTTATTTATTGCTATGAAACAAACAACACCCATACTTAGCAGCTTTTAAACAGTCAGTTATTTATTTTGCTCATTGATCTGCAGTTCAGGCAGGGCTTCGAGGGGAAGGTTGGCCTCTATGCCATGTAGCCTCAGCTAGGGTCGCTTGATGGGGAAGCCTGGAAGATTCATTCCCAAGAAGACACACAGATGCCAAGTCGGTGCTGGCTGTTGAGGGGTGCTCAGCTGGGGCTGAGGGTGGGGCCTTGGTTCTTCTCTGCAGGGCCTCCTCACAAGCAGCTTGGGTTTTCTGCCGGGCAGATAGGCTGGGTTCCCAGAGCCAGTGTCCCAGAAACCGGCAGCGTCACTTCCGCTCTACTCTGTGGGTGAAGCGGAAGGAGGGTCTATGTTCTGTCCTGCATTCTGACTGGAGGGGTGTCAAAGGTCTGGGAGTCATGTTTTAACAACGACACACTTGACTTCTGCTGCAAGCCTTTCGTAGTGCAGAGTTCAAAATGCTCTAACAGGCAGCTGATAGAGAAATGAATGGCAAAGCAGCCATCATGGCTGCCCCAAACTATGCTGTCATCTGTGACTATACCAACCACAACACACCCCACAAGGACCTGAAGCAGGGGTCCCAAAGTATTGGCTTGAGGGCCAAATCTGTCCATGTGCTTGACTTGGCCTGAAAGGGGAAGTTTTTAATGTAAAAATAATTATCAGTATTTTAAATTGGTAGCCTTTACTTAAAAAATTCAGATTTCCTGAAAAAAAAAAAAAAAACAACAACAACAACAACACAAGATTTGGCAACACTGGGCCCTCATTCCAGATGGCCTCTCTGGCTGAGGTGAGGAGTGACTGCCCTGGTAAATTTTCCAGTTTTCTGCAGTCCCAGCATTTTGAACTGGCTTCTGTGGACATTCGAGTTGGCTGGCAAAGCCTGGGACACTAAATCTAAGACATTATAAGGGCATTGGGGGAATAATTATTCCACAGGGGTTATTACTGGACACAGTTTGGAGTATACAGCTGAGAGACAAATGAGGGGCACTGGTATGAGGCCCTTGGAAGATGTTCAGCTCTGTGGGGGTGGGGTTGGAGGGTAGTAATCCTAGAAGACTCCCAGAGGAGGTGACACCTGACTTGTGATAGATGGGAAGGATTTGTAAATGCTCAGGACCCTAGAAGCTTGATCTCCAGTTTGATTGCCAGTTGGACACCTGCACACTGAGATTATGAAGGACAAAACAGCATCCAACCTGGGTGTCCAATCTCTGCAACCCAAATCCAATCTCCTCATTCCTAGGTGGGAATGAAGAGCAAAAATTGAAGTTCGACATACGTGGTGATTTGAATGAACGCCCAAGATGCCAGACCATCAAGATACTGATCATACTACCTGAAATGCTACCATCAGCACCTCCCTGTAGATTGCAACATTCTGTAGGAGGCACGTGTTATTTACAAAGGAGGATGTAGTTGCATAAATTATTCATTTTCCCATTAATATGGGGCAGTACAGATTAATTAACCCCTCAGATTTGCCAGCACAGAAAAGGAGCTCCTGGGAAGGACACAGGATGAGTAAGTGTCAATACAGAGAAGAGAAAGGACTAATACGAGGTTGCTTTGGAGGGAGGGGGGCACAGGTGGGAGCCCTGAGCATCATGCAGTAGAGGGAAATCTAAGGTCACCAGGGAAAGACGAGAAAGAAGCTGGTGTGTAAAAAGGTAAGGCCTCAAGGGTCACCATTCAGCAGGGCTTCCTGCAAGTATCCAGTCTCTCTTGTTGGACTGTAGTTTCCTCCTCTGCCAAAGAAGGGGTGGAGAGCAGACCTGTCACACTAGGGTCCTAGGAGTCTAGGAGCCCCTCGGTCTAATCTTCCAAGACGCCAGGATCCCCGGTTTCCATGGATTCTAGGAGTTACAGATTATTTTATTAAATATCATCTTCCTGTGTTGTTCTTGAAAATGTAACCAGACATATAATGGTTCAAAGACTACTTCTGGGGCTCCAAGTGTCTATGATTTGATGTTCTTGGGGTCCACGTTTTTATATGCAGTCATTCTAAGATTGTACAAACCCATCATACTTTCTCATCCAGACCCATTATTGCAGGGGCCCCCAACCTTTTCGGCACCAGGGACTGGTTTTGTGGAAGATAATTTTTCCATGGACCAAGGTGGGTGGTGGTGGATGGTTTCAGGATGATTTGAGCACATTACATTTATTGTACACTTTATTTTTATTATCATTACATTGTGATATATAATGAAACAATCATACAACTCACCATAATCCAGAATCAGAGGGAGCCCTGAGCTTGTTTTCCTACAGGAGACAGTGACACCTGAAGTGTGCTGCTTATGTCCTGTCTACTCCGTGATCTCATTTTGGTGCTGTCACCGCAGAAAACCCTGCTTCACAAAGATAAAATGTTGACCATGGAAGCAGGCTTTTCAGTGCTTTTGTGGCAATCTCAGGATGTTGTACCTTGACTTCAATCCAGAATGTATGGAGATTTGAAGTTGTCTCAAACATACTTTTAAGGCCACCGTCATTTGTGATGTCAAGAAGTTGATTCTCTTCTGGCACAGACAAAGTCA
Source organism: Anoura caudifer (assembly GCA_004027475.1). Lineage (NCBI taxonomy): Eukaryota > Metazoa > Chordata > Mammalia > Chiroptera > Phyllostomidae > Anoura > Anoura caudifer. Next base: position 104,167 of record PVKU01004760.1, read on the forward strand.
ATTCACAAATGGGCCGCAGGTCCATTCCTTCCCTGTCCCAGGGTCTTTGTGGTTGGGAAGCAATGCTCAAACTCTTCTGAAAGCTGCGGTGGGTGGTCACGCACCAGCTGGGAGAAGGAAGGCCCTGGCTCCATCCCTTTCAGAATCTCTGCTAATGTCTGAAACACGTCAGAAATCCCCGTGTTCACTCACCGCCCCCACAATTCCAGTTTAGTTCTGAATGCAGCCACTTAATCTGCCGACTTGAACACAGTTGTCATTCTCCCCTGAAGTGACAGATTGAGTTCATTCAGCAGGTTGCTTATGTCACACAAGTAAGTACGTTTTGCAACCCATTCTGCATCACTGAAATGTGCTGCCGGTGGTGACTGTTTTTCTAAAAGAAATCTCTGGAGCAGCTCTTACAACTCAAACACTCTGGCCAGCGATCCACCTTTGGAAAGCCATCCCACTTCCGTGTACGAGAGGAGACATGCGTGTTCTGTGTCCACCTCCTCACAGAGCTGCACGAACCGATGTGAGTCAAGGGCATGTACTTAAATGTGGTTGATGATTTTAATCACATCCTGAGAAACGTTGTTAAGTTCAGGTGACATTTTTCGGCTAGCCAGCATTTCCCTATGGATGACACGGTGCACAGACCCACATTCAGAAGCGACCTCTTTGACCTGAGTAATGATACCAGAAAGCTGTCTAGTCACGGCAGCTGCTCCATCCATGTACATACCAACACAAAACGATCAATTCAGTTTCCTGATATGTGATCACTCAAAGACTTGGATAGTTCTGCTGCTGTGTTGTTGTGGCAACAAGAGCGCACACAACGTGCCCTCACGCACATCCCCCTGAAAAGTATATCACACAAACACAAGCGCTGTTGCCTTGTTGTCGACATCAGTAGTCTCATGAACCTGAATTGCATGCCACGGTAACTCTTAGTCCTCTCTGTCAATTGTTCTTCAATTTTCTCTGCTATTTCATCAATTCATCTAGTTATAGTGCTAGCCAGAACATGAACACATGCCACCTTTAGAACTGCAGCCTCTCCTAAGAGTTATGACAAGTGTCCTTAGCAGCAGGCAGGATCAACTCTTAACCAATAGTAAAGGGCTTCCTAGCTTTAGCAATGCGGTCACCACTGAGAATGATGCTCCCAGTGCAGATACATCTGATGAAGTGGTGGCCTTCAATAATTGCTTCTATTCTACACATTTTTTTTCTTTTGAAAAATTCCAAAGTCTTGTGTTTTAATGCAAGGTGTTTGGTCTCCATGTGGCGAGGCAATTTTGAAGGTTTTACGGCTTCGTTGGGTAGCCACATATTATACAAAGCAGGCTTGGAGAATGTGGATCACCTGTTACAATGAACTCATAATTTAACTGGGAGTCTTGGTATTTTTAGATTCTGGCTTAAAGCCTGCCTTGAGATGCAGCTGTACAATTGAAGTATATCAACTCGCCACTGTGAGGCCTGTCACCAGATGCAGCTTAATTATCGCTTGCCACTCACTGATAGGGTTTTGATATGAGTCTGTGAGCAATTGATTTATTATGGTCTCTGTGCTGTCAAACCTCTCTGCTAATGATGATCTGCTTTTGCAGCCTCTCCCCAGCGCTAGCATCACCGCCTCAGCTCCTCCTCAGATCATCAGGCACTAGATTCTCATAGGGAGCAGTGCAACCTAGTCACATGCACAGTTCACAGTAGGGTTCGTGCTCCTATATGAGAATCTAATGCTGTCGCTGATCTGACAGGAGGTGGAGCTCAGGCGGTAATGGGAGCGAGGGGGAGCAGCTGTAAATACTGATGAAGCTTCTTCACTCACTGGCCCTCCACTCAGCTCCTGCTGTGTGGTACCAGTCTGTGGCCCAGGGGTCAGGGACCCCTGCTTTATTGGAAGACCATGATTTTCAATGCAGCTAATGATTTATCTGCGTGCTACCTACGCTATGGATTTTCTTTAAGTTATGGTTTTTCTTTAAGTTATAATTTTAAATTAAATTTTAAAACTTTTAACTTAGCCTCATTCTAAATAATAGTAACTGTGAAATCATGGATTTAAAGGATAAACACTATTTTTCCAAAAACATACCAAGTTAGCTTTGGTAATGTAGGTCCTGGCACCCCCCTCAAACCATCTCAGGCAACATCAGCAATTTGAATACATTTCAGAGGCTGCAACCCGAGGGGCCAGCCCCCTCATTCCTGCAGGGAAGCATGGAAACATCCATTCCAAGGGTAGGAGTTGGCACTGAAGAAGTGAGGTCCACTCGCCATGAGTCTCTGAGGAAGACAGTCTTGTCCCGTTCCCACTAGAGGTAGGAGCTGGGAGGTTGGGTGCCCTTCCCACAAACTCCCAGCACTGAGACGGGAGTGGGCTGGAACCACGAGGGGATACTATGCAACACTGGCATCTAGTGGCCAGAATGCAAGAAACCGAGGGAGGAAGCAGAAAGAAGATGCGATTCCTGGACTTGGGAAGTTGCAGATGAGACAATGGGACAAACAACTACCATACAACGCAATGTGGCAGCTAATCAAGTACTAAATGGGCAGTATGAAAACAACTTAAGTGTCCACCTGTGGGATATTGATTTTAAAAAAGTATAGTAAATCATATGAAATATTGTGCAGGCATTGCTAAGGATGCCATAAAGATATATTACTGATAATGGAAAAATGCTCAGCTGAGTGGGGGCAAGGGGAAGAGCACTCAGCAATTCCATGCAACTTATGTAAAACGTGAGTATAAACCCACTTTGCCCATCCACCTAAAGAGAACGTTTGCTACCCCCTGTCTTCTCCACAGCAGTACATATACCCCATCCTCACAGCTACTCAAGCCGGAAGCCCAGAAATCACTCAAACCCTCCCCCCGACACTGACCCCCACACCACCTGCCCACTTCTCTCCCTCTCCATGGCCACCACCTCGGACAGAACGAGCACCATTTCTAGCCTGGGTGCCTGCAGTGGCTTCCCAAGTTCCAGCCTTGCCACTCTGCCTTCCCCACTCCACAGCCAAGAGAGCTTTCCCAAAGCGCCCTGCCAGATCACACTGCCTCCCTTTTAAAATCCTCCAGTGGCTTCCTGTCTTACACAGAATAAAAGCCCACCTCCTCACCGTGGCGCCCAAGCCTCTGCCCGCCCGCTGTCCGACCCTGACCCTCTCTCCCTCCATGCCTGCTCCCTGAGCCTCTGTCCCTTCCTCAGCCCCACTGAGTCTTTGCACGTGCTGGTTCCCTGCCCTGAAACAGTCCTGGCCCTGCTCCTCTCCGGTCCAGTTCTATTCAAGCTTCAGTCTTCCACACACTGCCACAAGTAGCCCCTGTGGGTAATGGGATTTCATCTTTGTATTTTCTAATTTACCTGAGGAACCAGTATTATGCTGATGTGATCGGAAAAGCAATCCAGTTATATTAATCTAAAATAAAATCAAATGTATCGGGGTGTCCAAGCCATGGCCTGGGGGCCACATGCAGCCCAGGATGGCTATGAATATGGCCCAACATGAAATTGTAAATTTACTTAAAACATTACAAGATTTTTTGTTTTCATTAGTGTCTGTGTATTTAATGTGTGGCCCAATACAACTCTTCTTCCAGTGTGGCCCCGAGTTGCCAAAAGTTTGGACACCGGCACAGGGCGAATTCACAAAAGGAGGAGGTCTGAGTGGTCTGGAAAGCTGGAGAGGGCTTTCAGGGAAGGTGCAGAATGAAGGAAAGGAAGAATTAAACCTGGGAAAGAAAACAACATTCCAGGAAGAGAAACATTTGAATGAAGGTGTGAAGGTGGACAGAGACAGCTGGGGCGGGTGGCACCTGATGATTTTGCCTGTCTGGCATCCTTCATTCTGGTTGCCACACCCTTTTTCTATCTCAGGGTCTACTCTTCCTACATTCTCAACCATATGTTTCCAGGGGGCCTGATTCTCAATATGGGTGTGTGAATTGAGCCTGGCCAATGAGAGCCTTTCCTGGGATTTTTGCTTTATCTTCTGAAAAGGGGTGTTCTCTTTCCAGTGGAGTTACCAAGCTGCAAGATACGTGCCTGGATCTTCTTTGCCACTACAAGGGAAGATCTTGCCTCAGAATAAAGCCCCTACAGGAGAAGTCAGAGCCAAGGATGAAGTCCCATTTCTGACTGGCATTTTTTTGAGCACCCGGATTCAGCCATACCTGAAGCCATTTCCCCCTAGAGCTTTCAGATCCGTGAACCAGTAAATCCCCCCTCTTTTGAGGGTTGGGATAATTTGTCATTTATTTCTGTTACTTGTAACCCCAAAATTCCTAGCATCCACACAAGCCTGGCTGGTTCAGAGACTTGCTTCGGAAAACAGTGAGGGAAGCCGAGCAGAGACAGCAGAAGCAACAAATGTTCTGGCCATTCTTTGGAGGCAAACCATTTATTCCCAGTAGACTGAAACATGTGGTGTGGGAATTGGAGAATTTGAATTTTTGAGCCAAGTCAGAAATCTGAAACGATAGGCCTTCTTCCCTGACTGCCCACAAGCCACAATCTCTCTCATCTACCCAGAAATTCTCTGAAAAGAGACTTAGGGACAAAAATGGCCTGAGGCAGCTCCTGTTCTTGGCTTCCTGGGGGTCTGGAAGAAAAGTTGCTAAGTATTCCCAGACCACAGTGGGAAGGCCAAGAATCCACAAGACAACTGGGCAGGGGATGAAATGGGTGAGGGTGGGAATTATTTGATGTATTTTCCACTGTCTTTTCCCTGTTTCTTCATGGTCCAACTACTCCTAAGGGCCATTGGTGCCTGGCAGGGGGATGTTGTGACAGTGGAGGAGGGAGACACAGCCCCGCTGGTTCTAGCCAAATATGGTTCCCCCTAAGAGCTGCATGATGACATGACACATGGGGACCCCTGAGGGCCCAGGAGAATCAGCACCTGTGTCCTATGTCCCACCGTGATCTCACGTGCCTGGCACAGGGTTATATGTAAGAGGGACTGGTTTCCATTCAGAAAATAGACTCCAAGTTCTTGCAGAGTGTGAGCAGACAAGGACTCCTGTGATGGATGATCACGTAAGTGTCTCCTCAGGGGGACTCAGCATTCCTGTCCTCTGCAGCCATGTCATCTGGCCCCGACCAGGGCACAACTCCCTCTGAAACCTCTGGCCTGAGACCAATCACAAACCATTCCCAGCTTTTTAGAGCTACATCTGTAGCTGTGAGCTAAAATCAACAGGTACAGAAAAATATTTGTTAAAATTCAATACCCATTCATGACAAAAACTCTCAGGAAAAAAAAGAATATCAAAGAGAACTTCCTTAATCTGATAAAGGGTATCTCCCTTAATCTGATAAAGGGTATCTGCCACATACACACCACACATACAGCTAACATCATCATTACTGATGAAATATTAACTGCTTTCCTCCTAAGGATAGAAATAAGAAAGGTATGTCCACTACTATCATTTTCTATTCAACATTGGGCCTGGTCATTTCAATAAGGCAAGAAATAAAAATTAAAAACATAAAGATTGGAAGGAAAACATACAAACTGGCATTATTTCAGATGATAATATTGTACATGGAAAAAGCCCAAAATATTCTACAAACTGTTAGAATGAATAAATAAATTTAGCAAGTTTGCTGGATATAATCAACATTCAAAAATCAATTGGACTCCCAGCCAAGATGGAGGCATAGGTAGACAGACTGTGCCTCCGTGCACAACCAAAAGAAGGACAACAACAAATTTAAAAACAAAAAACTACCAGAACTGACAGAAAAATGGAACTGTATGGAAGTCCTACAACCAAGGGGTTAAAGAAGAATCATTCATCCAGACTGGCAGGAGGGGCAGAGACGGGCAGCTGGGTGGAAAGGACTCACGGCAAGGCAGCAGCTGGTGGACAGGGTGGTCCCACATTCGCATGCAAATAAACCAGGAGGAACAACTGGTAAGCCAGACAGTCCTCGAAACCCAGAATTTCAGCACAGGGAAATAAAGCCTCAAACCTTTGACTGAAAAATCCTGTGAGGGTTGAGGCAGCAGCAGGAGAAACTCCTAGCCTCACAGGAGAGTTTGTTGGAGAGACCCACAGGGTCCTAGAACATACACAAACCCACCCACCCGGGAATCAGCACCAGAAGGGCCCAATATGCTTGTGGGTAGCAAGGGAAGTGACTGAAATTTG
>PVKU01004760.1:110429-138934 GCA_004027475.1 Anoura caudifer
AAAAAAAAAAAAAAAAAAAAAAAAAAAAAAAAAAAAAAAAAAAAAAAAAAAAAAAAAAAAAAAAAAAAAAAAAAAAAAAAAAAAAAAAAAAAAAAAAAAAAAAAAAAAAAAAAAAAAAAAAAAAAAAAAAAAAAAAAAAAAAAAAAAAAAAAAAAAAAAAAAAAAAAAAGCCCCAAATGAAAGAACAGTTCAAGGCTCCAGAAAAAAATACAACTAAGTGACAAAGAGGTAGCCAACCTACCAGATGCACAGTTCAAAATACTGGTAATCAGGATGCTCACAGAATTGGTTGAATATGGTTGCAAATTAGACAAAAAAATGAAGGCTATGCTAAGTGAGATAAAGGAAAACGTACAGGGAACCAATAGTCATGGGAAGAAAACTGGGACTCAGATCAAAATGATTTGGACCAAAAGGAAGAAAGAAACATTCAACCAGAACACAATGAAGAAACAAGAATTCAAAAAAGTGAGAAGAAGCTTAGGAACCTCCAGGACATCTTTAAACGTTCCAACATCCAAATCATAGGGGTGCCAGAAGGAGAAGAGGAAGAGCAACAAATTGAAAACTTATTTGAACAAATAATGAAGGAGAACTTCCCCAATCTGGCAAAGAAAATAGACTTCCAGGAAGTCCAGTAAGCTCAGAAAGTCCCAAAGAAGTTGGACCCAAGAAAGCATACACCAAGGCACATCATAATTACATTACCCATGATTAAAGAGGAGAGAATCTTAAAAGCAGCAAGAGGAAAGGAGACAGTTACCTACAAAGGAGTTCCCATCAGACTGTCAGCTGATTTCTCAAAAGAAACCCAGCAGGCAAGAAGGAGCTGGAAAGAAGTATTCGAAGTCATGAAAGGAAGGACCTACATCCAAGATTACTCTATCCAACAAAGCTATCATTTAGAATGGAAGGACAGATATGAGAAATGGTCAAGATTTTACTGCTTATATTTTCTCCTAGGAGTTTTGAGTCTTACATTTAAGTCTTTAATTCATTTTGAGTTCATTCTTGTGTATGGTGTAAGGAGGTGGTCTAGTTTCATTTTTTTTTACATGTATCTGTCCAATTTTTCCCAACACTATTTATTGAATAGACTATCTTTACCCTATTGTATGTTATTGCTTTATTTGTCAAGTATTAATTGACCGTAGAAGCAGAGGTTTATTTCTAGGCTCTCTATTCTGTTCCGTTGATCTATATGTCTGTTTTTACGCCAGTACCATGCTGTTTTGATTACTATGGCCTTGTAGTGTAGTTTGATATCAGGTAGGCTGATTCCTCCAACTTTGTTCTTTCTCAAGATTGCTATTGTTATTTGGGGTCTTTTGTAGTTCCATATAAATTTTTGGAATATTTGTTCTAGTTCTGTAGAATACTCCATTAGTATCTTGATAAGAATTGAATCTGTAGAGTGCTTTGGGTACTACACACATTTTAATGATGTTTATTCTTCCTATCCATGAACACGGTAGATGCTTATTTTTATCTTCACTTATTTTTATCTTCATCAGTTTTTTCTTCATTGTCTTATAATTTTTCAAGTACAGGTCTTTTACATCCTTTGTTAACTTTATTCCTTGGTATTTTTTGATGCAATTTCATATGGGATTGTTTTCTTAGTTTCCCTTTCTGATAATTCATTATTGGTATATAAAAATGCAACTGGTTTCTGGATATTTATTTACTACTTTATTGAATTCATTTATCAGTTCTAGTAGTTTTTTGGTGGAGTCTTTAGGGTTCTCTACGTAAGTATCATGTCATCTACTAATAATAACAGTTTTACTTCTTCATTGCTAATTTGGGTGCCTTTTTGTCTTCTTCTTGTCTGATTGCTGTGGCTAGGACTTCCAGTACTATGTTGAATAAGAGTAGGGAAAGAGGACATACCCATCTTATTTCTCTTCTTAAAAGAAACGGTTGTAGTTTTTGTCCATTGGGTATGGTATTGACTGTGGGTTTGTCATATATGGCCTTATTGCATTGAGGTATGTTCCCTCTATCCCCACTTTGCTGAGAGTTTTTATCATAAATGGGTGCTAGATTTTATCAAAGGCTTTTCTGCATCTGTTGATATGATCATGTGCTTTTTGTCCTTCATTTTGTTTATGTGGTGTATCACATTTATTACTTGTGGATAGTATACAAATCTTACATCACCAGAATAAATCCCAGTTGATTGTGGTGTGTGATCTTTTTATTTTATTGCTGGATCTGATTTGATAATAGTTTGTTGATGATTTTAGCATCTATGTTCATTGGGAATATTGGCCCATAATTTTCTTCTTTGTGGTATCTTTATCTGGTTTGGGAATTAGGATAATGCTGGCCTCATAAAATGAGCTTGGTAATCTTCTCTCCTCTTGAAACTTTTGGGATAGCTTGAGAAGGATAAGTGTTAAATTTTTTTTTTAATGTTTGGTAACATTCACCTGTGACCCATGGACCCTTTTTGTTTGTTGGGATTTTTTTTATTACTGTTTCAATTTCATTAGTTGTAATCAGTCTATTCATATTTTCTGATTCTTCCTGATTCAGTTTGGGAACACTGTATGTTTCTAGGAAATTATCCATTTCATCCAGATTGTCCAATTTGTTGGCATACAGTTTTTTGTAAAATTTTCTTACAATCCTTTGTATTTCTGTGGTGTCAGTTATTAATTCTCTTTCATTTCTGATTTTATTTATTTGAGTCCTCTCTCTTTTTCTCTTGATGAGTCTGGTTAAAGGTTTACCAATTGTATATCTTTTAAAAAAAACAACTCTTGGTTTCATGGATTGTTTATATTGTTTTATTAGACTTGATTTTATTTATTTCTGTTCTGATCATTATTATTTCTCTTCCTCACTTTGGGTTTTGTTTGTTGTTCTTTTTCTAGTACCTTTAAGTGTAAAGTTAGATTGTTTATTTGAGATTTTTCTTGTTTCTTGTGGTAGGCCTATAAGGTTATAAATTTCCCTTTTAGGGCTGCTTTTGCTTTGTCCCATAGAATTTGGGTTGTTGTGTTCTCATTTTCATTAGATTTCTTCCTTGACCTCAATGTGAACACATTCATTCTTTAGTAACATGTTGTTTAGCCTTCATGTCTTCATATGTTTCTCAGTTATTTTTTTGTTATTGATTTCTAGTTTCACACCATTATGGTCAGAGAAGAAGCTTGATATAATTTCAGTCTTCTTAAACTTATTGAAACTTGTTTTGTATTCCTAACATGTGGTCCACTTTAGAAAATCTTCCACGTGCACTTGAAAAGAATGTATATTCTGATGCTTTAGGGTGAAATGCTCTGAATACATCAATTAAATCTATTTGGTTTAATGTGTTATTTAAGGCCTCCCTTTCATTGTTGATTTTCTGACTGGAAGATCTATCCCACTGATGTCAATGGGGTGTTAAATTCCCCTACTAAGACTACATCGCTATCGACCTTTCCCTTTATGTCCATCAAGATTTGCTTTATACATTTGGGTGCTCCTATGTTGGGTGCACAAATGTTTACAAGGGTTAATATCTTTCTGTTGGATTGCTCTTAAAATTGTGAATTTCAGTTAAATTTTACCAAAACTCATCATGTACTTATGAATAAATCTGATGAAAGAGGTGCAAGATCTACATGCTAAAAATTATAAAACACTGCAAAAAAATTAAAGAAGACCTAAATAAATTGAGAACTAATGCATGTTCATTGGATAACTGGCCAACTAGATAATACTGAGATGTGAATCTCCCCAAATCATTTTGTACATTTAATGCAGACCCAATCAGTATCCCAGCAGGTACTTTTGAGAAATTGGCATGCTGATTTTAAAATTTATATGAACATTCAAAGGGCCTAAAATATAGGGTGGGTCAAAAATAGGTTTCCAGTTGTGAGTACATGAAACACAGTTTATTCTTGTATTATTTCTTAATTATTGTTTTATTTTCCAAATGAACAACTGGAAGCCCACTTTTCCCCAACCCCATAGGCAAGATCATTTTTTAAAAAGAACAAAGCTAGAAGACTTACAAAATCAGGTATCAGGAGTTTTTTAAAAAATAAACCTGCAGTAGGACAGTGTAGTGCAGTACAATAATAGGCAAATAAACCAGAATACAGAGTCCAGAAGGAGACCAACACACATTCAATCACCTGATTTACAATAATGATGCACTACAATTGAGTGGGGAAAGGTGGCTTTTTTAGTAAATGGCATTAGCTCAGTAGGATATCTGTATGGGGGAAAAAGTGAACCTACTTCATACCACACGCAAACATTAACTTGAGATGGATCATAGACTAAAGTAAAAAAATAAATCTTCTAGACAAGAACCCTGGGGATAGGCAAAAATTACCTAAATGAAACAGGTCGAGACAAGATTTTGCAATCCATCTATGAAAAAGAACTTGTATCCAGAATATATAAAGAACTTTTAAAAATAAATTTGAAAAAGATAAACATCCCAATTTTAAAGATGGGCAAAAGACTTGCACAGGCATTTTCCCAAAAGAAGACATCAACTTCTGGTCAAGATAGGGGTGTAGGTAGACACACTGCCTCCTCGCACAGCCACAGGGCTAATTACAACTAAACCTCTAAACAAATAACACCTACAACTACCGGAAAATCAAACTGTATGGAAGTCCGACAACAAAGATTTAAAGAAGCCACATTCATCCAGCTGGGTAGGAGAGGCAGAGAAGTGGAGATGGGGAGCAGAGAGGCGAGGAGATGCAGTGTGGCACAGAGAGGTGGTGGTGGTGGTGGAGCAGGAACGGATGGTTCCACATTCACATGTGAGGGATAAAAATTGGGAAGGAAACATTGGGAGGGAGTGATCCCAACCCCAGGCCAGACCACACAGCCTAGGGTTCCCATACTGGGAAGATAAATCCCCATAACTTCTGGCTGTGAAAACCAGTGGGGGCTGGGGCAGAGGAAGAAACCATTGGATTTTCAGGACACTCTGCTTAAAGGGCCCACATGATCTTAGAATGTGTGCAAACCCACTCACTCTGGGATTTAGTGCCAGGGTAACATCTGGTAGGATGCCAGTCACATATGGGGAGTGGGTGAAGTGACTAGAAACAAGAGAAGTGCCAGGCAAATCTCCAGAAGCCAGGCAGTGGCACTGTCATCTCTCTGAGCACTCCTCTCCATACACACACAGACACAAATGGTGAATCATGTTGCCCCACCCTGGACATTACCTAAGGCTCTGTTCCACACAATTTACAGGTACCTTTTCTATAATAGGCCAAGCTACTAAAATAGGGAGTCAAGGCAGCTCTACCTAATACACAGAAACAAACACAGGGAGGCTGCCGAATTGAGGTGACAAAGAAATAGGGCCCAAATGAAAGAATAGAACAAAACCCCACGAAAAGAATTAAATGAAAGAGAGATAAGCAACCTATCAAATGCAGAGTTCAAAACATTGGTGATTAGGATGCTCAAAGAACTCATTGAGTATGGCAACAACACAGAGGAAGAAATGAAGGTTACACTAAGTGAAATAAAGAAAAATCTATGGGGAACCAACAGTGAAGGGGAGGAAGCTGGGATTCAAATCAACAATTTGCAACATAAGGAAGAAATAAACATTAAACCAGAACAGTAAGAAGAAACAAGAATTCAAAAAAACAAGGACAGTATAAAAAGCCTCTGGGATATCCCCAAATGTACCAACATGAAAATCATAGGGATGCAGGAAGGAGAAGAGGAAGAACAAGAAATTGAAAACTTATGTGAAAAAATAATGAAAGAAGCCCTGGCTGGTGTGGCTCAGTGGATTGAGTGCAAATCAAAGGGTCGCCAGTTTGATTCCCAGTCGGGGCATATGCCTGGGTTGCAGGCCAGGTCCCCAGCAGGGGGCATGTGAGAGGCAACCACATATTGATGTTTCTCTCCTTCTCTTTCTCCCTCCCTCCCTCTATCTTAAAATAAATAAATAAAATATTTTTTAAAAAGAATCAGAAGAGTGGAGAAGTTGAGGCTAGAGGGAAACTGCTGGGGAGTCAGCCCGATATCATGAACCAAGTAGTGGTTACATGTATGTGTACTCATGCAAATTGGTCAAGCCCTACAATTATCAGCTGTGTACTTCATTGAATTTTATATCTTGATAATGAAAATAAGGTAAAAAAAATATGGCATCCCACATTTATGGAGAACTTACTATGGTCCAGGCCCAAGGCTTTATACACAGTAACTCATTGACTCCACACATAGACACAAACAGACACACAAATCAACACACACAACATACAGGCACACGAACACACTCAACACACCAAACATACCAACAAACATACACCCTAATATACACACATACCAACAGATACCCACATACCAAACACAAAGCAACACACATACCAACATACCCTAATACCACATATACATACATACATACACAGATACACTAATATATACCCCTATACCAAGCACACCAAAACACACACACACCAACATACCCAAATACACACATACACACACATAGACATATCCACTCATGCACACCAAACACACAAATCCCAACACACACTCAAACACAAACACACACACCAGTACACTCCCACACACCAAACACACATATACACAACATAGACAACCCAACACACACATGCACATACACATACCAGCTGCAGGGCACAGCTGCGAACTGAGCCATGGGGAGGAATAAGAACCACAGGCAGAGCTGGCAATAAACTCTGTGCTTCAGTCTTTGCATCTTTGAATGGGGAGTGATCACAGAGATGTGATCACACACACATGCGCACACCCTAGTTAGCATAAGGCCAGGTGCACCCAGTACTCTCTGAATATAAGCATTCATCATTACAACCCCCGCTGTTGAGGGAGGACTCATCTGAAGAGCACAGTGTTGTGGGGGGAACAGGCAAACTGCTGACACAATATATAGCCTGTGGTACCTGGGAGAGGACTGGGACAGGTGTTGGTGGAGATATCCCTGCACTGCCCATTTTAGTTTGCAAATCCCTTCCAAGCTTGTTACTGCATTTCTTCCTTTCTGCAGCCTGGGAGGGACCATCAAGCTAATTCCCCCTACAAACAAATCATGGTTCACATTGTTGGGAAGGGGAGACTGCAAATTAGTTCTTGTCCTTTGTTTTTGAGAAGCAAGGAAAATTGTGATGTCTTTCAAGTGACTGGCAGGTTTGAAGCTCAGAGAAGATTTGAATCATGAAGTTGGAAGAGGCATAGCCAGGTGAGGAATCTGAGGCACAAAGAAGACAAGTAGGTGGTGCCAGGTCACACAGTGAGTGAGTGGTGGGACCAGCACCTGCTCAAAAATAAGATTTTAACCACACCCAAGACAGGCTGTTAATGCAACGGCAGGAAACAAAGGTGGGGATGCGAGGACTAAAACCCACCTCTGCTTCCTCCTCCAGTTCTTCAAAGACCCACCTCCCTGTTACTGGAACCCCCATGCAGTTCCTATTAGAACTGACACTGAGTCCTGACCTCCTTTCTTGCTGGAGGGTCACCAAGGATGCAAACAAGAACCATGCTCAAGATTTCCTCCACCCACACTCAGAACTACATTCCAGTCAGAGGGAATGGACAAGAACTCAGACCTCATTAGTTTCATCCCCAGCACCCAGGCAAAACACATTCCTAAAGGTCTGGGGCTCCGGATGAGACTGTCTGGGAACAAAAAGATGAAAAAGTCCTGGATCTCAGGCCTGAGCTGCCAGGCAAACATCAGTCCCTAGAAGGGATCATGGACCCACCCATACTGGACAACCACACAGAGGCATGGCTGACATGTGGTCAGAGCAGTCCTCAAAAGAAACTGTCTTGGCAATGGATGAGAGAACTTCTAGCACAATCCACACTTGATGTCATCCCTTAAGTCTTAAATTGGGCCTCTTATGTGATGATTTAGTAGTTAGTCCACTCAGCTGAGATCCTGGGCCTTCAGGCTACTTGGAAGGAAGGCAGAGGAAGGAGGATCTTGGCTTTGGTCACTCAGCTTAAGTTTAATGATCACTAGGAAATTGTGCAACAAACGCCATGCTCACCCACAGGTCTCATTGGCACAGCCCCAAGAGGTCCTCCCATACCTTTGCTTTATCCACAGTCTTAGTCCTGTACCTCTTGTCTAAGTGAGCTTCATTTTCCAAATGCCTCAGGGCTTACTCGGTGATCAATTAGGACCCACAGGCTTTGGACAGCACACAGGGTACCCTCCATCGCTTCCTGACCTGGGCTTCCTGATTTCATCACCCCTTCTGTCCTATATAACAGCACAGCTGCCTGGCAGGGGCTGACTGTGCCCCCACTGGTTTCTCACTAGCCCCACAAACAGAATAATGGGAGACAGAGAAGCGGGGGCCATTGTCCCAAACAACTGAAGTGTGTGAATACCTTGAAATGCCCTTGAATACTTCCTGGTAGAAAAAATGAACTAATGAACCAACTCATCTGCTGGGGACAGGTGTGGACGATTGGAGGGCGAGCCTGATGACAGCAGGTTCCTGCTCTCCAGATGCTCCCAGTCCTTGGTGTGAGGCTGCCTCACAAAGAAGGAATAACCACACAGCTTTGGGGACCCTTTTAGGGTTTCACAAGGAAGTCAGCACAAGGGAAGCAGGTCTTCATTGGAAGCAAGCACAGCTGAAGATCAAGGAGATTCAAGGACAAGTGCAGTTTGGGTGGTCCTTACAGGGATATAGAAGTGAGTGCCAAAAATCCAGCAAAGAACAAAATGATTCTTTCAGTGGGGCTGCATGCATAACCTCTTTATGTTCCTTTCCTTCTCTCCCTCTCCCTCCCCCTTTCTTTGCTTATCCAGTCAGCAAACATTCATGAAACCAGGCTCGTGCTAAGCACTGAGCTATATACGTAGGGAAACAATGGGTAAGCAAGACCTGTCTTTGCCCACATGGAACTTACATTCTAGTGGGAGGTGGAAAGATGGTCACACAATCCCACAAATAGCGACATATGAGCCAGGAACTCTAAGTGAAGAGAGGGATTCTGAAAAATGCAGGGGAGAGATGTCAGTGACTGTCCTATTTGGGGGCAATAGGATAAGGCTGCAAAGGTTTTTGTTGCTTTCAGTTCTGTGTGTTTATCTGTGAAGTCTTCCTGCTGCTGCCCAGATGAAATCTTCCAGATGTCAGATGTCCACACAGGGGCTGTTTGTTTGTCTCTGATCACAGACTCGTTTATGAAGCAAGACTTGGGAAAAGCATTCCTTGTTCAAATAGATGATTAAAACCCTCCAGGAGAATTCAGTGTCCCTGAGGTTGGGGAACTGGATGTTCCACATCAGTGCTGGTCTCTCCTTAAGGACCTTCTGTACAGCCACTGGGGCTCTTGGGATGGCTTATTTATTGGCCGGATAAAATGTGTCCTCCAGCCATAAAACCGGTGCCAGAGTCCTGGGCAACACTTCTAGGGTAAGACCAATTTGTCTACCCAGGACAGAGAGATTCCAGATTGAACATGGATAGTCTGGCCCAAAAGGTTTTCACTCAAGGGCATTCATTCATTTTACAACTATTTTGTTCATGCCCCGTGGATACCAGCCATTGGGCCAAGCTCTGGGGCATAGTAATGAACAAGACAGACCGGCAGAGCTTACAGTTTGGTGGGAAAGAGAGATACCCATCCAATCATAACTCATGTATTACACATGTAAGCCTAAATCATGCTAAATGCCATGAAAGAAAAGCACAGGGTTTTCAGGTGGGTATATCAGGGTGATCTTAGTTTAAAGATTTAGTGACATTTGAGTTAGAGATCTGAAGAATGAGCACAAGTGACACAGGAAAGGAGGGAAGGCAACACAACAGCATGTGCAACGGCACCAAGAGAAGACAAATCAGGGCACATCTAAGGAACAAAGAGAAGCCAATGTGGGTGGAATGGAGTCAGAAAAGGGGAGAGTGATTCAACAGGGTGAAGGGTAACTCACACCAGGCCCTGCAGAGTCTGAGGAGTCTGGACTTATTTGAAGGCACATGGGAAGCTATGAAAAGTGTAAGGAGGAGGCTGACACTGTCATTCTCTCTCCCTCAGGCCATCTCTCTCTCTGATCCTTCCTGCTAACTGCAGGGTATTTCTAAAATAGCTCTTATCCCACCACTTCCAGCTTAGACCCTATCAATGGCCCTTCACAGTGGACAGGAAATCAAAATCTTCTTAGCAGAGGTTTAAGGTCTTCCTGATTAGCCAGAATGTTGAAGAATAAATAAGTGACTGGGAGTTCATTGGAAGTAATTGTTTGTTGCCTTTCTTTTCTTGTGAATAATGTCTTGCCGCAAGCTCCTTTAGGACAGAGGTCATAAAACCGCCTTTCTTATATTCTCAACAGTGGCCTGAACATAGACACTGTTATGACATCATCATCATCATGGCTTTCATTAATTAAGCTGTGATCACTGTGCTAAGTATTTTACATTAGGTATTGCTTAGCTCTTGCTGTGTAATAAAACTGCCTAAAATTAGTGGCTTTGAAACAACAACGATTTTTTTTCCTTTTTTACCCACCAACCACCACCCACCTTTGACATCCACCAACTTGCTCTCTACCAAGTGTGAAGTGATGTCTCATTGTGGTTCTGATTTGCATTTCCCTGATGATTAATGTTGTAGAACATCTTTTCATGTACAGCCCACTGGCCATCAGTATCTGTAGATCTTCTTTGGAAAAATGTGTATTCAGATCTTCTGCCCATTTTTATCAGATTTTTATGCTAATGAATTGTTACAAGTTTTTAATATATTTGGGATATTAGCCCCTTATCAGATATATAATCTGCAAATATCTTCTCCCATTCTGCAGGTTGCCTTTTCATTTTGTTGATAGTTTCTTTTTCTGGGCAGCAGTTTTTTAGTCCGATGTAGTCCTACTCATTCACATTTGCTTTTGTTGCTTTTGCTTTTGGTATCAGATGAAAACAAAGCATTGCCAAGACCTACGTCAAGGAGCTTACTGACTGTTCTCTTTTAGAGTTTTGTAGTTTCAGGTCTTATGTTCAGGTCTTTAATTCATTTTGACTTAATTTTGTGTATGTTGTAAAACCATGGTCCAGTTCCATTCTTTTGTTTCTTTTTTCCTCCTCCCCCCAGCAATTAGCAAACTGTTGTCCATGTCCATGAGTCTTTTTTCCTTTTTACTCAATCCCTCCATTCCCTAACCTCCCCCTCACCCACCCTTTGCTGTCATCCTGCTCTCCATCTGTAAGTCTGTCTTTATTTTCCTTGTTGGTTCAGTTCGTTAACTAGATTTCCCATATGAGTGAGATCATATGGTACTTGTCTTTCTCTGACTGGCTTATTTCACTTAGCATAATGCTCTCCAGGTCTATCCATGCTGTCAGGTTCATTCTTTTGCATGTAGCTGTCCAATTTCCCCAACAGCATTAGTTGAAGAGGCTGTTCTTTTCCCATTGTATATTCTTGACTCCTCTGTTGTAAATTAATTAACCATATATGCCTGGGTTTCTTTCTGAACTCTGTTTTGTTCCACTGATTCATGTGTCTGTTTTTATGCCAATGTCATATGATTTTAATTACTTGAATCTCTGTAATATAGTTTGAAGTTACAGGATGCCTTCAACTTTGTTCTTCTTTCTCAAGATTGCTTTGGCTGTTCAGAGTCTTTCATGGTTCTATACATGTTGTTCTATTTCTGTGAAAAATGCTGTTAGAACCTTGATAGGGATTCCATTGAATCTGTAGATTGCTTTGGGTAGTATGAACATTTTAACATTACTAATTCTTCTAATCTATAAGCATGGAATATCTTTCCATTTATTTGTATCTTTAATTTCTGTCATTCATGTCTTTTTAAAAGTGATTTTATTTATTTATTTTTAGAGGGAAGAAAAGGGGGGGAGAAAGAAAAAGAGAAAAACATCAATGTATGAGACAAACATCACTCCGTTGTGTTGCCTTCTCATATGCACCCCAGCCGGGGAGAACCCAGGCATGTACCCTGACTGGGAATCAAACCAGCAACCTTTTGCTCTATGAGACAGCACCTAACCAACTGAGCCACACTGGTCAGGGCTGTCATTAATGTAGTTTTCATTATACACACCTTTCACCTCCTTGGTTAAATTTATTCCCAGGGTCCTGGCTACATAGCTCAGTTGGTTGGAGCATCGTCCCATAACTAAAATGTTGCACATTCAATTCCCTGTCAGGGCACACACCTATATTGTGGGTTCAATCCGTGGTCATGGCATGTATGGGAGGCAACTGACTGATGTTTCTCTCTCATATTGATGTTTCTCTTTCTCTGTCTCTCGATCTATCTATCAATAAATATATTCCTGGGTGAGGGTTAAAAAAATTTATTCCTAGGTATATTATTCTTTTTGACGCAATTGTAAATGGGATTGTTTTCTTAATTTCTTTTCTGATAGTGTATAGCAATGCAACAGATTTTTGTGTATTGATTTTGTATCCTGCAACTTTACTGAATTAATTTATTAGTTCTAACAGTTTTTTGATGGCATCTTTAGCTGGCTAACAATTCTGTGGGTTGCTAATGTAGGCTGGGCTCAGTTGGGAAGTTCTGGTATTGGCTGGTCTCTCTAATGTATCTGTAGTTAACTGAAGGCCAGCGAGCTGGCTCTGCTTCTGGGGACTGACTGACGGTTTGCTGGATCGATAGAGATGACTGATCCTATGTCTTTCCTCATCCTTTGGGTTAGCCTGGACTTCTTCATATGGTGATGTTGAGACCCCAAAGGGAAAAGGTATACTCAGTTAAAGTAAAAAGGTACATTCAGTTGGCCAAATCAAGTTACCAGGCCATCCCCTTTTCAGGTGAGAAAAGAAAGAAATTCCACCACTAAACAGGAGGCATGGA
This sequence comes from Anoura caudifer, assembly GCA_004027475.1. Lineage (NCBI taxonomy): Eukaryota > Metazoa > Chordata > Mammalia > Chiroptera > Phyllostomidae > Anoura > Anoura caudifer. The sequence goes on from PVKU01004760.1 coordinate 123,268, forward strand.
TACAGAAAAGGGTGAAAACTTAGGGTCATTTTTGCAAACACTCCATCTCACAGACATTAACTCATTTCATTCTGAAAATGACAAAATTAAAGTCCCATTTTACAAATGAGGAGGCTAAAGCACAGAGAAGATAAATATCTTGCTCAGGGAGCTAATATCGATAGACTGGAGATTCAAGCACCAGTGTTTATGACTCCACAGTTCTCATGTGTTCTTGACTCACAGGATGTACTGCCCACTCCCCACCCCTCATTTATACACGTAAAAGACTTGCTAAAGTATGTTTCCCATGAAGCCAGTTGTCTTCATCATCATGTTCATTGAACATCAATGATATGCAGGCACTATTCGGAGTGCTTTACAAGTATTAACTCATTTAATTCTTCCAACAGCCCTATGAGGCATATATCAATGATTCTCCATGTAATGTGAGTCGGAGTTAGAAATTTCATGAGGGCAGAGACCACTATACTCATTTTTCTATTCCCCACAGTTTGCACCATGTCAGACACACAGTGCCTACACTTTTACCAAATGTTTGCTGAGCGAGTGAACAGAAGCCCAAAGAAAATGATTATTAGCTCAAGGTCACACAAGGGGACTAGACCCCCAGGTCTTTGACCTCATTCCTGTGCAGCCTCATTATCTGGACCTCCTGCTGCTTCACTTCCCCAAGTGACTGAAAAAAGAACAAATGCAAAATTCAAGATGTGCTGTTCTATCTTCCAGAAGATACCTCCAAACCAGACTTGGCCCCCAAAACATACATCTGAAAATATTTGGAATTCACATAGTACATGAAGAGAGCACAGGGCCCAGCGCCCAAAAACCCAGGTGCATCACCCACGTGCTGTACAATCCTGGGCTTGTTAATTGGGGAAGACCTAAGTTTCTTCATCTGAAACACAGGGGCATAAATCCCTGCCTATATTCCAGGCTCATGGATATAAACCATTACAAATCAGTAGACTGTACTCAACTCAATGTACAGACCTCTCCAAGTTTACTGACTTTCACCAACTGTGCCACACCCTGGCTTCTTTTGCTTGCTCAGGGGAGCCCTGGCCCCCCTGCCAGCTCATCTCCTAACTACTATAGGCTCAGCCTCCCGCAGAGTCTTGCCTGGTTTTTGGCCTCCCTTCACTCTTAACTGCAGGAACCACACTGCCCAGTGGCCTGGTCTCACCCTACTGGACACACAGAAGCTCTAGTTTCTAGACTCAGATGAAGCACCATGCTCTAGGGTGTCCACACTGCACCCTAGGGTGTCAGATCTGGCTTCCCCAGCAGCTGTCCTAAGGGGCCATGCAGCCCATTTAGGGGAATTAAGGTCTCCACAGGGCAAATTTGAAAGACAGGAAATGGGAACTGTCAGTGGATACTTTCCCTTCCTCTCCCACACACTCTTTCAAGGTGTTGCAGCTCCGTATAGTTTCTCTAAGACGTGGCATGGCTGAGTGACCAACTGAGCTTTCTTGTGCAACTGTGACCAGCTCAGCAATATACCACCTTGGGTTTGCTTTCTCTCCTTCCTGGCCTCACTTCTCATTTCCCCTCAATCTGTATTGCCTGCCCCCTCCCTGCAGTGAAACATCAGTACCTAAGCTTTGCCTCCAGCCGTGTCATCTAGGCAACACAACCTAAGACAAAAAGAAGAAATGGAGCAAGTTGTCAAAATGTAACCACTTAAAACCCCCCCCGTAGGACTGGCTGTACCCCTAGTGTCGGTGAGGACACGGAGCAACTGGAACTCTCATGCACTGCTGTGGGAACGTAAATGCAACATTTTGGAAAACAGTTTGCCAGTTCCTGAAAAAGTGAAGTATCCACCATACAGCCAATCTTTCCACTCTTCAGTACTTATCCAAGAAAAAAGAAAAATATATGTTCACACAAAGACTTATATGTATATGAATGTTTATTGCAGCTTTATTTATGATATCCCCAAACCGGAAACAACTCAAATGTCCCTCAACTGGTGAATGTATAGACAAAGGGTGGTGTATTCATACCATGGAATTCTATTCAGCAATAAAAATAAATGAACTATTGACACACCTAACATTGATGAATTTCAAAATAATTATGTTAAATGAACAAAGCCCCACAAAGAAAGACTACACACTATTTAATTCCACTTACATAAATTCTAGAACTTGCAAATTACTTTATAGTACAGAAAGCAGGTCTACCCAGGGATGGGATGGAAGATGGAGTGCCAAGGGGCATGAGGAAACTTTGGGGGGTGATGGGAATGTCTGCCACATTGATTATGGTAATAGTTTCATGGGAACACCTTCATAAAGATGTAAAAAAGAAAAGGGGGAGAAAAAACAAATCACCATGCCCATAAATGAACTCAACCAAATCCTTAGAGAAACAATAACTCCAATGCTATTTAAAACATCTCAGGGCACAGAGCAAAAAGAAACACTTCCAAATTCCTCTTGCGAAACCAGGATAACTTTGATACCAAAGCCTGGCGAAAATAGCATGTTAATGAAGAGTATGATGCTCCGCACATACTTGTGGAGTTATGATTAACTCAGTAAATCAGGTACGCTGCATCTGACCTAGTTTCAAGATTTGTCTTGGTCTTTGGTCTTGAGAAGTTTAATTACAATGTCTCTTTTTAAAACATTTATTTATTTATTCATTCATCCATCCATTTATTTATTTATTTATGTATTTATTTTTAGAAAGAGGGGAAAGGAGGGAGAAAGAGAGGAAGAGAAACATTGGAAACATCAGCACCCTCCCGGATCTGGGAACCTGGTCTGCAACCCAGGCCTGTGTTCTGACCGGGAATTGAACTGGTGACCTTTTGGTTTGTGGGACAATGCCCAGCACACTGAGCCACACCAATCAGGGCACAATGTCTCCTTGTGTGGATTTCTTTGGGTTATCCTGTTGGGAGAAATTAGCAAGAAGGCAAGATGGGAAGAGGAGACTCATCGGTCTCTAAGACTGATGCCAATGAGATGGCTTCTAACAGGTGGGAGCCAGAGCCAGAAAGGGGAGTTTGGACATCTCAGTGCAATTCCTAGATGTTTTTCTTGGAACATTTCTCCTCGCCCCGTACACCCCTACTCTCTGTGGCTCCTGCCTTTGTTTGTACCTCTATCACTTCTTGCTTTTCCTTAAAAAAAAAAAAAGAAAAAGAAAAAAAGCAGTCTCTGAGCCTCCTCTCCCTGCATTGTCTTTCACTATGAAAATCTAACTATGTCACATAGCTATGATCCTGACACTCCTCTACTCGCTGACTTTTGCAGGCTCTGCTGCCCCATGGCCCACACAGCAAAGTGCAGACAGGCACACAGCCCAGCGCTCTAGCCTCATGGTCCACAATGTTGTCACCTGCTTCCAGCAATGTTCCGATCACACTGAAGGACTGCACCGTGTTGTTTATGCTTCTGTGTCTTTGCAACGCCATTCCCTCTGCCTGGGTGGTCTTTTCTTCCTCTCATCAGTGGCAAGTGGTGGATCTGCCCCCCATGTCTGACTTATGCTTCCACTGCCCAACTCAGGACAGGACCTGGTACCAAGCAGATGCTGCTGAGAACTTACAGGAGGAAATGCTCACTTTATTTTGCTGGTTCTGACCTATATTCTTTATGATGCAACTGTCATCATAAGTATAGCATTTTCCTGAGTTGTATTAAGTCATTATCAAACCTGAGGGGGTTATGAGAACCCCCAAATTTTCAGCATGGTCAAAACAGTGGCTAAGCTGGGGACCCCTGAAATGTGGCTGCCATCGGAAGTGAGGGCAGTAGTATTGAAGGCTGGACCATTAGACTGCAGAGTCTGCAATAATTCTAGGTGGTTCGTGTCAGAATTATGTTGCAATATGGCAATAGACATTAAAATTTCTAAGTAAAAAAAGTACATAAAAAGAAACCACTTCCTTAATAGAATGCCAACTAACAATGTAGAATAGGGTTGAAATGAGAAAATAACCTTTTGAACTCATCACAGTAACAACTGATTCAGGCAAGAACCATCAATGGATGCTAAAACTTGTGGGTGAATATTTGATGAGGCAGAGGACATTGACACACAGAGTCGCTCCACAAATTATCAACTCATTACAAAGGAAAAGGCAGTAATTTTGTAGTGTAGGAACCTGGAAGACACAATTTTGACCAAGAGATAAAGGTTAATATCACCAATAATGGGACAAACTGACATCAAATGCCTTGATAAGATGCACATAAAGAGACACAACGCCATTTCATGGTACTCCTGTTATAAGACATGATCTGAGTCTAACCAGGAGAAGGCATCAGACAAACCCAACCAAGGGGACATTTTGTAAAACACCCGGCCTGTGCTCCTCAAAAATGCTACACTCAGGAAAGACGAAGGCTGAGAAATTGTTCTAAATGGAAGAAAACTAAAGAGATATAAATGCTAAGTACAATGCAAGATACTATATTGGATACTGAACCAGAAAAAAGTGCTAAAAATATTATTGGGACAATTGGCAACATTTGAACGTTTGTAGATTAGAAGAGTGTATCAACATTAATTGTACCATGGTTATGCAAATAAATGTCCTGTTCTTAGAAAAATTCGCTGAAGTGTTTAAGGGTAAAGGGGAATTATGTCTGTGATTTATTCTCAAGTAATTAAGTAAAACAAAATCAAATACAGCAATAGGTAATATAACATGATATATAAAATCTAAGTAATATATTAAATATACAGTATGTAATATAGGCATAAGTATATACAGAGACAGAAAGAGAGAAAAAGATAAAACATGGGGCAATATGCAGACAATTGGTTAATCTGATTGAAGGAGACATGAAAGTTCTTTGCATGATTCTTGCAATTTTTTCTTAGCTTGAAATTATTTCAAAATATAAAACTAAAAGATCTTCATGTAATATGATCCCATTTAATTTTAAAAATAGATGCATATACATTTATGCATGTATGTAAGCATATTCAAAATAAAACACTGTGAGGGAACAAAAAGTTAACAGCCCTTCTCTTTGGTGGTAGAATTTGGTTTAAGTTTTTCTCTTTTCTTAACATTACATTTTTCCTGTAATTTCTGTGAACTCTTCAGAACAGCAACAAGAAAATGAAGGTTAGACACATGATGAAAAAATCATTCCTTTACACACCAAAAATATACCTGAAGAAGGTACAAATTACTTTTTAATTTTTTCAATTATCCATGCATGTTCCTGGCTGCAAGCCATAATTCCTGTCTCTCTCCATGTTCAGGAGACCCCTGGACACGGAGCACCCTTGGAGCCTACCCCTCCAAGCTTCCAGTGCTGCTCCAGCACCCTTGTGTAACGTGGGCACAGCCCTTCAAGCTTGGCCAGGAAACAAAATGTCCTGGGAGGAGACTTGGAACAGAAAAAGCTGGACATTTGGAAACACCAGTTGGAGCAAACAGAAAAGCCCCAACAAAGCCTGCTCTCTCTAGCCAAATGATCAGAAAAAAGGCAGCTTAGTTCACACAGAAAACTTTTAGACAGTAACTGCCCTCTCCAGTTAAACACCACAGAAAACATATAAGAAAGAATAAGAGGGAGCTAGGAGAGAAAAGGGACTTCTGGTCAAGATGGAGGCATAGGTAAATGTGTCTCGCCTTCAGGCACAACTATAGCAAAAAAATACAAGTAGACTACAGGAACAAATATTGCCTGGAATTGTCAGAAAATCAAGCTGTGTGAAAATCTGACAACCAGGGATTTAAAGAAGCCACATTCATCCTGACAGGCAGGAGGGGCAGAGACATGGAGAGGCACAGAGACAGGAAGATGCAGTCCCACATCCACATGTGTTGTATAAAAATCAGGAGGGATACCTCAGGAGAGAGGAGCCCAGACCCAGACCAGACCACCCAGCCCAGGGTTCAAGTGCCAGGAAGACAAGTCCCTATAACTTCTGGCTATAAAAACCAGTGGGGGTTAGGGTGGCAGAAGAAACTGGGATTTTCAAGAGATTCCTCTTAAAGGCCCTGCAATGGACATAGGACTCAAGCAGACCCACCCCCTCTAGGATTCAGCACCAGGGAAACAGAAGAAGGGCAACAGTGGCACACAGGGAGAAAGTAGACTGGCAACAGGGCAAGTGCCGGGAGACAGCTTCCTCCCAGGCAAAACTCCAGAGGCAGGCAGCACCACTGACCCATCTCCGAGCCCTCCCCACACAGAGTCACAGAGTAGTGACATGGGTTGTCCCACCCTGCCGATTACCTATACAACTTATGTAACAGGTGCATTTTTCTACAAAAGGCCACGCTACTAAGACAGGGTATCAAAGCAGTTCTACCTAATACAAAGAAACAAATACAGGGAGGCTATTAAAATGAAGAGACAAATATAACCCAAATGAAAGAACAGAGCAAAACTTCAGAAAAGGAGCTAAATGAAATAGAGATAAGCAACTTATCAGATGCCCAGTTCAAAACACTGGTTATCAGGATACTCCAGGAATTCATTGGGTACTTCAAAAGCATAAAAAAGACCCAGGCAATAGTGAAGGTTGCATTAAGTGAAATAAAGAAAAATCTACAGGGAACCAACAGTAGAGGGGATGAGGCCAAGAATCAAATGAATGATTTGGAATACAAGAAAGGGAAAAGTGTTCAATCAAAACAGCAGGAAGAAAAAAGAATTTTTAAAAAACAATAGGCTTAGGAATCTCTGGGGCATATCTAAATGTACCAACATCCAAATCATAGGGGTACCAGACGGAGAAGATAAAGAGCAAGAAATTAAAAACTTATTTGAAAATATAATGAAAGAAAACTTTCCTAATTTGGTGAAGGAAATAGATATACAAGTCCAGGAAGCACAGAGAATCCCAAACAAGATGGATCCAAAGAGGACCACACCAAGACACATCATAATCAAAACACCAAAGGTTAAAGATAAAGAGATCTTAAAAGCAGCAAGAGGAAAGCAGAGAATTACCTACAAAGTAGTTGCCTTAAGACTGTCAGTTGATTTCTCAAAAGAAACTTTACAGGCTAGAAGACACTGCCAAGAAGTATCTGAAGTGATGAAAAGCAAGGACCTACAACCTAGATTACTCTATCCAGCAAAGCTATCAATTAGAATGGAAGGGCAGATAAAGTGCTTCCTAGATGAGATAAAGCTAAAGGAGTTCATCATCACCAAGCTATTATTGTATGAAATGCTAGAAGGAATTCTATAAGGAAAAGGAGATCAAAACAATGAACATTAAAATGGCAATAAATTCACAACTATCAATAATCAAATCCAAATAACAAACTAAGTAAACAACCAAAACAGGAATAGAATCATAGATATAGAGATTGTTTGGAGGGTTATCAGCTGGGAGGGGGAAGGGGAAGAATGAGGGGAAAGGTGCAGGGATTAAGAAGCACAAGTTGGTAGCTACAAAATAAACAGGGGGATTTTAAGAACCATGTAGGAGTAGCCGAAGAACTTATTGCATGGCCAATGGACATGAACTAAGAGCGGGGAGTGCTGGAGGGAATGGAGGTACTGGGTGGAGGGGGCAAAGGGGGAAAAATTGGGACAAATGTAATAGCTAATGAATAAAATATACATATTTTTAAAAAGTGGGAGCTAGACTTTCACACTCATGAGGTTATAACAAGGTATCCCAACACCCCTGCTGGCGTGGTGTCAGAGAAGGCCAAGTAGGGATGTGAAACTTTCACCTCTGATGGCCATTAATGCCTCTCTGCCCCACTGTGGTAAGGAGCCTGGACTCCCTCCTCTTGCTGACAGTAATGATGTGCCCTTCCTCATCTCCACTCTGGTGGTGTCAGAGGAGGTCTAGTGAAGGGTCAGGACTTTTGTCTTCTCCCAGAAGTAGTGGAACCTCCCCATTTGAGTGTCAATGGGAGGCTGTGTGGGAAATTTGTACTTTTATGTCTTCCTGTCAATAATGAGGAAGTTCCCCCCAAACCTTCTTCTGTGGAAATTATGTCAAAGAATGCCAGCTAAAAGAACATTTAAATAATATTAAAATGACCAGCATGAGTTCAAACTTAATAAATAAAAAAACAACCAGTAGATGCAAACACCAAGACGACACAGCTATTAGAATTATCTGACAAATATCTTAAACCAGCCACCATTAAAAATGCTTCAAGCCCTGGCCAGTGTGGCTCAGCTGGTTGGTGCATTGTCCCATAAACTGAAAGGTCACAGGTTAGATTCCAGCTCAGGACACATGCCTAGATTGCAGGTTTGGTCCCTATTCCTGTTGCCTGCAAGAGACAACGGATCAGTTTCTCTATCACATCAATGTTTCTTTCCCTCTCTTTCACCTTCCCTTCCCCTGTCTCTAAAATCAATAAGCATGTGCTTAGGTGAGGATAAAAACAATAAAAATAAAAATAAAAGTGCTCCAAAAAGCACTTGTGAATAAACTTGAAAATGAAATAAACAGATAGCCTCAGCAAAGAAATAAAGGCTATAAAGGCAAATCAAATGGAAATTTTAGAACTATAAGATCTAAATACAGTACAGTAATCTCAAAAAAATAAAAGCTCAGAAGATGGACTCAAAAAGAGAATGGAGAGGACAGAGTAGAGAATCAGTGAACTGGAAGATAGAACAATACAAATTGTCCAATTTCGACAACCAAGGGAAAGAGACTGGGGGGTAAAAAAACCCAGAGCCTCAGGGATCTGTGGAACTGTAACAAAAGAGCTAACACGTGGGTCATCAGAGTCCCAGGAACAGAGAAGGATGGCAGGGCTGAAAAACACTAATATTGTGCATTTACAATTTTGTTAAGAGGGTCTATCTTATATTAAGTGCTGTTACCACAAACAAACAAGTGGACAAACAAATCAGCCAAAAAGGAATGAAAGAAAATTTTGAAAGTGATTAATATAATATGTTTATTACCTTGATTTTGGTGATGGTAGCATGTCCATATGGTATACATATGTCCAAACTCACCAAATTATATAATTGATTATAGGTAGTTTTTTTGGTATATCAATTATATCTTAATAAAGGTATAAGAGGAGAAGGCTATAATAACTGAAAACTTCCCAAGTTTAGCAAGAGAAAGATAGTGTATTTCATGAGAATAGATAAATTTTTAAAAAATCCACAAAAGGCACATCACAATTAAACTTACGAAAACTAAAAACAAATAAAAATATCTTGAAAATAGTCAGAGAAAAACCACACCTTACCTAAAGAAGAAAATGAATTTAAATGATAACCAATTTCTTACCAGAAACCATGGAGGCCAGATGAAAGTGGTGGACTATTTTTTAAGAACAGAAAGAAAAGAACTTTCAACCCAAAATCAAATAACTAGTAAAAATATTTGTTAGTAATGAAGGGAAAACCAAGACGTTCTCAGATGAAGTAAAACTAAAAGGATTTATCACCGGTATACCAACCCTAAAAGAACAGCTAAAGGAAGTTCCCTAAACAGAAAGGAAATTATTTTTAAAAAGAACTTCAAAACATCAGGGAAAAAAGAAAGAACATAGTAGCAGACATATGGGTAAATAAAATAGATTTTCCTTCTCCTCTTGTTTCCTATTTTATGTTTGGTAGTTGAAGCAAAAATTATCACAAGGGCTGATATAGCTCTACATGTTTATAGAAGAACCATTTAAAGTAGTTACATGTTGAACAGGTGAGTGTAAAGTAACATCAAATGTGCTAAAGTTTCTATACTTCAACTGGTAAAATGATGGCATCAACAGACTGATGTTATATATGTACAATTTAATACTTAGAGCAATCACTAAAAATATCTATACGAAGAGATACACTCAGAGATATTAGTAAATCAAAATGAAATTCTAAAAAGTGGCAGGCAGAAAAAGAAAACTGAAGAAAATTAGAGAAGGGAAGATGGTGCCATGGTAGGAGGGAAGAGATTCCACTTCCCCCTACACATGGGAGAAAAACCTAGCCGATCTACAAGGAATAGAGCAAACAGCCAACAGTACCACAGCATATATGAAAATAGGAGATCAAGAATTGTAGTGGACATTGAAAAACCAGACAGTAAGGAGAGTTCCTCAGGACAATAAGGGCCCAGGGATCAGCTGAGACCAGGGCGGCTGAAACCCCAGGCCCAGCACTGGTCGGGTCTGCCATAGGGCTCTAGCGAGGTCAACTGCTCCCTCCCCAGCCTAACAAGGTTTGAGCAGCACCAGGAAAGACCTGGTTGCTTGAAGTCTCAGAAAGGGGAGTTAAAGACTGAGTGGCAAACACATAGGGACTGTGAGCACCACGCACAGCCCTGGGAGGCATGTGCGCCGGAGCCCATGAGACCAGAGGCAGCCTGGCCCGCTCTGGCAACTGGAGGAAGGGGCTTTGTGGAAGACACAGAGCCCATGCCTGTGAACCCGGGGTGAGCATGTGCACCGCAGGAAACCCGAAACCCACACCCGTAAACTCAGGGATGGCGCACGCACCTGCAGGAGACCTGGAGCTCACACCCATAAACCCAGGGAGTGCTGGATCTGTGGGAGACCTGAGCTCACACTCATAAACTCAGGGAAAGCCTGGAGCCCACGCCCAAGGCTGACTGAGTGCTGAACAGGGAGAAAAGCGATACCAGTCACCCCCCAGCCTATTGCAGCCAGCAAGACCAAAAAAACCAGTTTGGCCAGTTTGAAACCAGCCGGGGGGCGGGGGGGGGGGTGTTTCTTTTTGTTTTTATTTTTTAAGTAATTTTTTATTTTTATTATTATTTTTATCCCTCAATTCCTTTTGCTTCTCCTTTCTTTCTTATTTTATTCCTTCTTCTTTTCTTTCCAATTTTATCTCTTCTTCCTTCCTCTTTTTTCTTTTTTCTTTTTTTTCTTTCTTTTCTCCTTTTAAATACCCACAAGTGAGTCAAAAAAACCCGGAACTGTGAAAAAAACAGAATTGGACCTGAAGAGGGGGCATCCTAAGAGCTGAGACAGTGAGACAAATTTCACTTTGCTGTTACAGAGAACCTGCAAGTTATTGTATATTTGTATTATTATTTTTTCATTATTCTTACATCTTTTATTTGAACAATATTTTTGTATTCCTCTTCTTTATGTTTAGTCTTCTTTGCTTGGCTGGTTACATTGTATTGTTTGACAGGTTTCCCCTGTTCTCTCATCCATAGTGTATTCCTAATTTACTGTCCTTCACTCCACTTGTGTTCCATTAGCACACTACTCAAAGTCCTATACTCCCTATTCTTGTTATCTAGACCTCATAAATTCTGTCATATGACTGTTGCTCTAATATTATTGTAAATAATAGCTGTTCCATACAATTGTAAGTACTACACAACACCACTCCCAGATCTTAGCCCACTTCATGGTTTCCTGAACTCTATTACTGTAGTGGTTAATTCTATTTTCTCACATACTACACCTATTTACTGTCCTTTACTCTCACCTTACCTCAGAATCTGACCTCCCACAACCTCACTGCTTTTTAGATCCAACTCACAATCCTTCCCTCCCCAACAAGAGTCTTATCTTCTTTTCATCCTTTCTAAAAAGTGGCTAGTTGGGCAGTAGATCATGGTTAACACTATACATAGCCAAAGGATCTCTTGTCTCTTCTCCACTGCCTGCTACTGTAAATATCATAGAATACTCTCTTGCTGTCTTAAACCGTTTTGCCTTACCCCTCCAACTTATCACAAAAAAGAATAGGTGGAAGCTGTTAACACCAGGATACCCAAGGGAGACTGCACCACTGAATCTCACAGGTATTCTAGCACAGAAGTTCACACCATAAACCCAGGGAGTCAGAAAAGATCAATTTAAGAAGCTGAGGCTAACAAGAAGAGTCTCACAAACATTGGGAAGACAAAGAAACAATCCCCAAATGAAAGGAAAGGAGGAAGCCTCAGAAAGAATGCTAAATGAAATAGAGGCAACTCAACTATTAGATATTGGGTTCAAAGCTATGGTTATCAGGAAGCTCAATGAGCTCACAATGAGCTACCATAAACTACAGGGAAGCAACAATGAATTCACTGCAAACTATATCAACATGAAAAAGGAAATAGAAACTATCAACAAGGGCCAAGAGGAAATGAAGAATACAACTTCTGAAATGAAGAACACAGTAGAAGGAAACAAAAGCAGAATCAATGAAGCAAAAGATTGGATGAGCAAGTTGGAGGATAAAGTAGAAAAAAACACCCAGAAAGAGCAAGAAAAGGAAAAGAGGTTCAGAAAGTATGAAGAGGGATTAAGAGAAATGCAAGACAATATGAAACATAATAATATCTGTATAATAGGGATACCAGAAGGAGAAGAAGAAGAGCAAGGGATAGAAAACCTATTTGAAAAAGTAATGATTGAAAACTTTCCTAATTTGACAAGAGAAAAAGTCACACAAATCCAGGAAACACAGAGAGTCCCAATCAGGAGGAACCCAAAGAGGCCCACTTCAAGACACATCATCATTAAAATGGCAAAAACTCCAAGACAAAGAGAGAATCTTAAAGCCAGTAAGGGAGAAACAGGAAGTAACATACAAGGGAGCCCTGATAAGGTTAGCAGCTGACTTCTCAATGGAAACACTAAAAGCCAGAAGAGAATGGCAAGAAATATTCCAAGTAATGAGAACCAAGGGCCTGCAACCAAGACTACTTTACCCAGGAAGGCTTTCAATCAAGATAGAAGGCCAAATAAGGAGCTTCACAGACAAATGAAGTCTAAAAGAATACACCTCCACCAAACCAGTTCTGCAAGAGATGCTAAAGGGACTGATTTAAGGAAAGGTAGGAAAAGAGAGAGAGAGGGGGGAACATAGGTACAAAAATGGCAATGAATAAGTACCTATCAATAATAACCTTAAACATAAATGGATTAAATGCTCCAATCAAAAGACATAGAATAGCTGAATGGATAAGAAAGCATGACCCACACATATGCTGCTTACAAGAGACTTACCTCAGGGCAAAAGACCTACAGACTCAAAGTGAAAGGCTGAAAACAAATTTTCCAAGCAAACGGACAGGAAAAAAAAGCTGGGGTAGCAATACTCATATCAGACAAAATAGACTTCAAAAGAAGGGCCATAAAGACAGACCCAGAGGGTCACTTCATGATACTCAAGGGAAGAATCCACCAAGAAGACATAAACATTGTAAATATATATGCACCCAACATAGGAGCACCTAAATACATCAAGAAAATCTTAGAGGACTTCAAGAAAGATATTGACAGCAATGCAATTATAGTAGGGGATTTCAACATCCCACTGCCAAAAATGGACAGCTCTTCCAAACAAAAAAATCAACAAAGATATTGTGGCACTGAACAACACTCTAGATGAAATGGACTTAACTGATATATATAGAGCCCTTCATCTCAAGGAAACTAAATACACATTCTTTTCAAATGCACATGGAACATTTTCAAAGATAGACCACATGATAGGACACAAAACAAGCCTCAACAAATTCAAGAAAATTGAAATCATACCAAGCATTTTCCCCGACCACAAGGGACTGAAACTAGAAACCAACCCCAAGGGGAAAACCCAAAACACTCAAAATCATGGAGATTGAATAACATGCTATTAAACAATGAATGGGTCAAGAATGAAATTAGGGAAGAAATCAAAAAGTTCTGAAAAAAAAACCAAAAATGAACTCACAACAACCCAAAACTTATGGGACACAGCGAAGGCAGTCCTGAGAGGAAAGTTCATAGCAATACAGGCCTACATAAAGAAGATAAAAACATTTCAAACAAACAACCTAACCCTATGCCTACAAAAACTTGAGGAACAACAACAAAGACAGCCCAGAGTAAGTAGAAGGAAGGAAATAACCAAAATCAGAGCAGAATTGAATGACATAGAGACTAAAAGCACAATTCTAAGGATCAGTGAATCCAGGAGCTGGTTCTTTGAAAAGATATACAAAATCAACAAGCCTTTAAGCAGGCTCATCAAGAAAAAAAGAGAGAGGACCCAAATAAACACAATCAGAAATGAAAGAGGAGAGTTTACAACTGACACCACAGAAATACAAAAGATTGTAAGAAATTACTATGAAGAACTGTGTGCCAAGAAATTTGAAAACCTAGGTGAAATGGACAAGTTTCTAGACAAATATAATCTCCCAAAACTCAATGAAGAAGAAGCAGAAACCCTGAACAGACCAATAACAGCAGATGAAATAGAAGCAGTAACAAAAAACTCCTGACACATAAAAGCCCTGGACCAGATGGTTTCACAGGAGAATTCTACAAAGCATTTAGGGAAGAGCTAACCCCTATCCTTCACAGACTATTGAAAAAAATCCAAAATGATGGAAGACTCCCAAACTCTTTTTATGAAGCCAGCATCATCCTAATCCCAAAACCAGATAAAGACACAACAAAGAAAGAAAACTTCAGGCCAACATCACTGATGAACATAGATGCTAAAATACTCAACAAAATATTGGCAAACTGCATCCAACAATACATTAAAAAGATCATACACCATGACCAAGTGGATTCATCCCAAGGATGCAAGGGTGGTTCAACATTCACAAATCAGTAAATATAATACATCACATAAACAAAAGCAAAGACAAAAATCACATGATTATATCAATAGATGCTGAAAAAGCATTTGATAAGGTACAGCACCCATTTATGATAAAAACACTCAGCAAAGTGGGAATAGAGGGAGCATTCCTCAACATAATAAAGGCCATATATGAGAGACCTACAGCCAACATCGTACCCAATGGGCAAAAACTAAAATCTTTTCCACTAAGATCAGGAACAAGACAAGGTTGTCCACTTTCACCACTTCTATTCAATTTAGTCCTGGAAGTCTTAGCCACAGCGATTAGACAAGAAAAGGAAGTAAAAGGCATCCAAATCAGAAAGGAGGAAACAAAACTATCATTGTTTGCAGATGACATGATAGTGTACATAGAAAATCCTATAGACTTGGCCAAAAAGCTGCTCAACCTAGTAAATGAATGTGGCCAAACAGCAGGATACAAAGTCAATATCCAGGAATCAAAGGCATTTTTGTATACCAACAATGAAATAGCAGAAGCAGAAATCAAGAAAAAAAAATCCCATTCAATATAGCAAAAAGAAAAATAAAATACCTAGGAATAAACCTAACCAAGGAGGTAAAAGACCTGTATGCAGAAAACTACACAACACTAAAGAAAGAAATCAAGGAAGACACAAACAAATGGAAACATACACTGTGTTCATGGATCAGAAGAATTAACATCGTCAAAATATCCATATTACCCAAAGCAATTTACAGATTCAATGCAATACCTATTAAAGTACCAATGGCATATTTCACAGACATAGAACAAACACTTCAAAAATTTATACGGAACCATAAACGACCCTGAATAGCTGCAGCAATTTTGAGAAAGAAGAGCAAAGTAGGAGGGATCACAATACCTGACACCAAACTGTATTACAAGGCCACTGTAATGAAAACAGTGTGGTACTGGCATAAAAAAGGCACATGGAGCCCTGACTGGTGTAGCTCAGTGGATTGAGCTCGGGCCTGTGAACCAAGGGATCTCGGTTCGATTCCCAGTCAGGACACATGCTTGGGCTGCGGGCCAGTTCCCAGCAGGGGGCCAGTTCCCAGCAGGGGAGCACACAAGAGGCAACCAAACACTGATGTTTCTCTCCCTCTCTTCTTCCCTTCCCCTCTAAAGATAAATAAATAAAATGTAAAAA